>JAQQSW010017343.1:0-11481 GCA_028646575.1 Pseudocheirus occidentalis | reverse complement strand
CTCGTGACTAACTATTTTGTGCAGTGCTAACAGAAGTAGGCATAGCAACACTACTCACAATAGTAGAAATTAAATCAATTATCCCAACAAGAAATACACATCTTTTTTCTATTAAAACCCAATTGGTGATTGATTTGAGCAATAGAATGATCAGCATTCATCAGTAAAACCAGTTTTCACTCTCCACAGGAAGCATAATTATACCTGCTCTTATAACAAATAGCAATTGGCCCAAAGAAATATTATCATGACATTGAGAAATCATGCAATTAATACATGTGCCATCATAATGCTTATCAACCCTAGTGATTTTTACATTGCTAAGATTTCCCCACATGAAAGCATAAGCTTGTAAAGAGGTAGGGTCAATTTTGCTCAAGTATATCACATTAGGAGCAAGAGCAGAAAAGACTGTTGTTATTGGGGAACTGCCCAAGCCAATAAGTTTGGGATACCCTCCATGTCTCTTTTTAATGTTCAAACTTTTCTGGTCCACCCAATGGCAAGCAGATACATCAGTCCTACAGTTCAAAAATGGAAGATCCGCTTGCCCTTATTTTGGCTCTGGCTCCTTCTCCTCCACTGTAGGGCTTGCCTGGTTCTTGTCCTGGGGGTGGGCTGAGTTCATGGTCCCTGCATTTGTTGACACAGGCCTTGTTCTCCTTTTGTGTATCCAAACTTCCTTCTTATCATCTGTGGAAACACACAAAAAACCTTGGCCACGCACAGAGTGCAGACCTTACCATTGTTCCCTTAACATTTTTCCACAATGCCCATTCAGTAGCTGAAGTTTCCTGGGGCTGTGACCTTTTAGAATTGCCAATTGTATGGTCAGTAATGACAACCCCAGAATTTATCTTGGGGTTCCCAGGTACCAAGCCCCCATTTGTTTTTGAAGAGAAGTTTTAAGGGTGCTGTTTTTTCTTTCAACAATAGCTTGACCAGTGGGGTTATAAAGCATGGTGAATACCCCATTGAAGGCAGATATAATACAGAGGGACACAATTTACCTCCCTTTAAGAATTTTGCACTGAAACTCTTTTCCTCACATAGAAGACATCTAGTTTCAGTAATTGATAGAATAAAAGCTAGGTCCTTCCATCAGTTGTACCAATATAGCCTGAAGTACTTTCCACCCCTCCTTGCTTCCTTCCTGGTAGAGAAATTCCTTACTTGATCAAGATAAAGACTCTTTAGGCAATCTGCCAGAAATTAAAGTTCACAGTAAGTTTTAATCCTTTTACAAATTTTAAATTTCACAAATTCCTAAGTACAAAAGGATGTTTACCTTTTTCTAAATGAACTTTCCCAATTAAACTAGCCTTATCACAATAACAAAGCTTACCTGGCCTTTAAGAACTTAATAGGAATACATTATAATTTCTATGGTCGAATACTCTTAGCGTTTTAAAAGAAAAGACTAGGAAATGCATGAAGGTTTTGAGTTAACAACACAGGTCACGGAGACCCTGAAGGCAGGGTGTAAGGATCCTCAAAGAAAACCAATTGCAGAGGCCCACGTCGCCAAACTCCTACAGGGGAGGGAAAGAAACAACACAGGGTAAAAAGTCCACTAATATTGAGCAAGATGCTTTTTCTTTTAAGTTTTGGAGACCAGTTTTCTTACCAAGCTTGTTTAGTAACAAATCACTTTTCTAAATTATTTTGAAGTCAGGCTGTGTTGCAGTGGAACACTGGGCACTTTTCCTTAAGATCTCCTCCCAAAATATCTCTCCTAGACTCCTCCTAGCCACTTCTCACCACTTATCCCAGCGTCCCAGGACAGAGGGGAGAAGGCAAATGTGACTGACCCCACACAAGGCTGTCCCCTTGTACGAGGGTCCACAGTCCAACTGACCACCCAGAAGTCAGTGGAGTTTCAGCCACCACTGGAAGTGTCTGGGCACTCCAGGCACTTGTTGGTAGTAAGAGAGTAGGAGCAGAAAGGTCTGGGGAAGAGAACAAGGAAAACAGTGCTTACCTGTTATCCCAATGGCTAAGAGAAGATTATCAGAGTCCAATACTTGCCAAAATGAGGTGGTTTGTGGTTGGGAGAGCTAGCTGGTTCAGGTTTTTGAAAGAATTCACTCATACCTTCTCCTTAGCCAAAGGGAGCTTAATTAACACAAAAGCATGCAGGCCTGAGACTTATGAAGGAGATAAACAAGGTCAATGATACAGGAAAAGGACTAGACTTTATAAGAGAAAGGAGTACTAAAGCACCTTCAAGTCGCAGAATGGAGTAAGAATAAGCCTCAAACCCTCCTCAGGGGGCCTGGGAAAGTAACCATTACTATAAATCCTTAGGGCACCTTTGTATAATTAATTAATGCCTTTACCACTACTTCTCAATGTTTTTTTTTAAGATGCCTCTGATCTAACATCTCTTTTTTCTCTGAATTCTTTTAAGAAGACCTGAAAACTAGGCGATCTGGCAATTGCCCTCATGGAGCTTTCCCCTGGGCCTTCCCCTCACCCCAAGGGTGAGGTAGCTAGAGACTTCTGTCCTGATGCCCCACGTTGGGCGCCACTAGCTGCGACTAGCAAGTCTGGGCTTAGCTACCAGCTGAATGAAATAAAAGGACAGAAAGAGAGAGAGAGCTTCTAGCTGAAATAAGAAAAAGGGAGAGAGACGGGGATGTATTCCATAGTCTGTTTATTGCAGACCTATTTCATACGGAGCAAAAGATACATGGAAGACACAAGGTTTATATACCCTTATCAGAATGCAAGGAACCACCCTTGGTCTTGATCTTTCTCTACCCTAGCCCAAAGCCAATCACTCATTAAGCTCTTTATCCTGGGACTATGTCCAGAAGCACAAACAGGGTGTTACAATCAAGACTTGAAAATTAACTCAATGCTTTCTTTAGATATTCATGAAACCAATGAGAGCATCCACCCAATAAGAATATACTTTCCTTGCATATCTGCCTAATGACCTTTGTAGAACTGGGGAGCTAATGTGGCCAAGGCCCCTGAAAGTCTTGGCCTACAACAATATGCTTCTTCATTACCAGTTAATATTTATAATACAAATATGTAGCCTTTAAATTGCACATTAAAGTTTGCAAAGTGATTTACCTATATTACCCCATTAGATACTTATTAACAGCCCTTCTGTACCATGAATAAATATAAAAATTATATATGACTGTTTACATTGACATCCATTATCCTTCATTATTTCAGAGTGACTTCTTGAAAAAAAAAGCCAAAGGATTATGTGTATGGAATGCACACCATTCTCTTTCCTTATGTCACAGGTTTAAACAGAAATACACTAATTCAAGCAGAGCCTAGATGACCACTATTCAGGAATATTATAGAACAGATTTCTGTTAAGGCTCAGGTGGTACTATAGTGCTTTCATGGACCTTTTCTACTCTGAAATTTTGTATAATTATGAGATAAGGAATGGTTTAATTGTCAGTGCTTTAAAATCTTGTCTTATGTTCTAGTACTTGATTCAATTAAATTCAATCCAATATAATGCACTTTTATTAAGCACATGAAATGTTTAAGGTGCTCCAAATCTACAGTTAAAAATGAAGTAAAAAAATAAAGAAAATATTTTATGCTTTTAAGTAAATTGTACTCAGGTTTAAGGAAGAAAATTTCACTAACAATCGAGAGGATCTGAAAAAGTGAAACAGATTGAGTGGAAATCAAGGGGAAACATTGAAGGAAGGTAAGTATGAAGTAAAACTGAATTTTTAATTTTTTCAACAACTCAAAACGTGACTCTAGACATGGATATCACCAGATGATGAATATAAAAATCAGATTGATTATATAGTTTGCAGCCAAAGGTAAAGAAGGCCTATATATTCAGTTAAAATAAGAACCAGAGCAGATCATGAGCTTCTTTTTTCAAAATTTAGACTTAAGTTGAAGAAAGTAGAGAAAACAATCAGACTATATAGATAAGACCTAAATAACATCCTTTATGAATATGATGTGGAAATAATAGATTTAACAGATGAGATCCGGTAGATAGAGTATCTAAAGAGCAATGGACAGATGATTGAAGCATTGCACAGGAGGCAACAACTAAAAGAACATTCCAAAGAAAATGAGGAGGGAGAAAGCAAAATGACCATCTGATGAGGCTTTACAAATAGCTGAGGAAAGAGGAAAAGTGGAAGGGCAAAGAGAATGGGAAAGATGTAGCCAACTGAATGCAAAATTACAGAGAAAGACAAAAGATAGATTTTATTGTCTTTCCTTTTTTGGAAGGGGGAAGGCAAGGCAATTGGGGTTAAGTGACTTGCCCAAGGTCACACAGCTAGTTAAGTGTCAAGTGTCTTAGGTAGAATTTGAACTCAGGGCTGGTGCTTGGTTCATGGTGCCATCTAGCTCCCCCCTAGAGATTTCTCATCTCTTAAATGAGAAATAAAAGAAAACAATAAAATGTGAAAGACAAAAAATGATCTTTCTAACAAAAGTGAAGATATCAAGGGAATATTTAATGCAAAAATGAACATAATAAAGACAAAAAAAACTAGGGACTTAATATAAATAGAAGAGATTAAGAACAGGTGGCAAGAATACACAAAATAACTACACAAGAAAGATCTTAATATTGCAAATAATCACAATGTTGTGGTTACTGATCTAGAGCCAAACATCCTTGAGACCGATGCCAAGTGGGCTTTAAGAAGTGTTTTGCTAACAATAAGGCTAGCTGAGGTGATAGAATTCCAGCTGAGCTATTTAAAAGTGTAAAAGATGGTGCTCTTAAAAGGCTGTACTCAATATGCTTGCAAATTTGGAAAACTCAACAGTGGCCACTGGATTGGAAAAGATCAATTTACATTACAATCCTAAAGAAGGGCAATGTCAAATAATGTTGAAATTACTGAACATTTGCCCTCAACTCACACATCACTAAAGTTATATTTAAGGTTCTCCAAGCTAAGCTTCAGAAATATGTCAACAGAGAATTACAAGAAAAGCAGACTGGTTTTCAAAGAAAGAAGCAGAAAGAACTAGAGAACAAACTGCTAATTTTCACTGGATTATGGAGAAACAAGGGTGTTCAAAGGGAAAAAAAATCTTCAGCTTCATTAAGCAAACCCTTTGACTGTGTGGATCACAACAAAATAAAATGTGGCAAGTCCTCAAAGAGATGGGAGTACCAGGTCATATTGTTTTCTGAGGAACCTGCATAAAGGTCAAGAACCAGTAGTTAGAGCCCAACCTGAATCAAGTGATTGGTTTAAAAAGGAGGGGGGGAGTACAAGATGACCATATATTGTTACCTTATTTAATTTCTACACAGAGGATTATCATGCAAAATGACAAACTAAATGAATGGAAAGCCAGAATTAATGTTGCCAGGAGAAATAACAATTTAATTTATTTAGATTATATCACACTGATGATAGAAAATGAAGAATTATTAAGGAGCCTCTTGATGTTGGTAAAAGAAGAGAGTATAAAAACTGGCTTGAAACTTAACATTAAAAAAATACCTAAGGTCATGACAACTGGTCCCATCACTTCCTGGCAAATAGAGAGAAGAAATAAGACCAAGTGTCACAATTATATATTCTTATCCTCAAAGACTATGCAGATGGTGATTGCAGCATGAAATGATAAAACTTGCTCCTTGGAAGGAAAACTTTTGCAAATTGGGGCAGCATATTAAAAGGCAGAAACATAATTTTGCTGATGAAGGTCTATATAGTCAAAGCTATGTTGTTGTTGTTGTTGTTGTTTTTCCAGTAGCAAAGCATTTCTGTGAGGGATGGACTATAAGGAAAGCTGAACCACACAGAATCTATGCTTTCAAATTACAGTACTGGAGAAGACTTTTGATAGTCACTTAGACAGCAATACTTAAATCAATTAATTCAGACTATTCATTAGCAGATCAAATACTAAAGCTGGAGCTTAACCACTTTTGCCACATAAAGAGGAGACAGGATGAATTGGAAAAGACCCTGACTTAGTAAAGGTTAAATGCAAAAGGAATAGGGAATGGCACAGGATGAGATGAATAGAAAGTTAGAAGTAACAGACATGAATTTGGATAGTCTCCTGGAGATAATGGAGGAGAGAAGGTCAAACATGCTATGATCTCTAGGGCCACAAAAAGTCAGACATGACTGAACAATTGAACAAAAATAAAATCAGACTAAATGAGGAAGTGCATTCTAAGAACAGTGACGAATTTATGGGACTGCATAAAGGCTGAATATATAATCCCACACTTGGGGACCATTTAGTAGTTACATTTCTTCATGTAACACATCCTCTGAGTTATACCCCTAAGTTGTATACAGATTTCTAAATTGTGTGGCAGAGGACTGCTTCATACTTGAGTTTGAGTTATCTATTCTACCTACTAGAGCCCTGTAGGTATACTTCCCATTCATAATCAGTCAGTAGACATAATTAATTCTTAGAAAAGAGACTTATTAGATGTCACCATTCCCCCCCTCTTCCCGCAAATAGTAACTATAAAACATTCCCTTCCCTAAATGTTGTGCCTTATCTCTTACTCATAAATTACTCTTAAAATTCAAAGGTAAAAAGGTACGGATGTAAGATACATATGTTTCAAAGGCATCTCACCATAGACACAGAATTCCTTTCTTCCTTATAGAGTCCTCATGCAGCTCCCCTTTGGTGTATCATCTCTGTTGGATCAGTTGCTCAGTTAATATTCCAAGGTCTATTCCTCCCCCACAGCTCCATTCCCAATTGCTAGGGCTAGCCCCCTCTTGAGTTCATAGGTCAGACTTATTATTTCTATCTATCCAACTATCTATCTGTCTATCTATCTATCTGTCTATCTATCTATCTATCCATCCATCCATCCATCCATCCATCCATCCATCCATCCATCCATCTATCTATCTATCTATCTATCTATCTATCTATCTATCTATCTATCTATCTATCTATCTATTTATCTATCTATCTATCTGTTGCTTTTGCTCTCAGAGTTTCTGTTCCTTGAATCTGATTTGTCCCCAGTGAAACTGTTATCTGTATTTGTGCCAGACTGGAGTGTGGGTCTCTGTTTCAAAATATGCTATTTCCTTACTTCATAGTCATAGAGGTAATCAAACTTCTAAATGGAATATTGTTATAGATAAAAAAAAATTCACTTAGCTTACCATATTTTTATCCCCATTAAAACTTCATCTCCCACTAAAACCTATGATTATATCAAGTGAATTGGGATAGGGGAATCACATCTTCTCTCCTTTATGGAACACAGAATAAGTTAGAGGGAACAATGTGTAATAAAATCAGAAAGGTCTGTTGGAGATAGATTGTGAAGAACATTATGCATCAAACTAAGTTTATTTTTTAGGAGTGGTTCAACAATATTAGCTTTTACTTTAACCAGAGATTTCTGTACAATTCTAACTAGCAAATTTCTATGCTTTTGCTCAAGGTAATTTTACTACTACTATTGCTGCTGCTGTTGCTGTTGTTGGATGGATGTTGCTGCTAATAATGAAAATAATTTATAATAATCATAATACAAATGCAATCACCTCTTTCCACAAACCCTCCAACATTGACCTAACCTATCCATTTCCACTGTTTTCAAAGTTCTGAATTGTTTTAATCTTTGTCGAAAGCAATTTCTAATTATATTAACAATTCAAAATTATATTAACATATGAAGCAACTGCTGACATACTGGATAGAGCAGTGGGCTTGGAGTCAGGAAGAAAGAAGTTTGAATCTGCTCTCATGAGCTTGCTAGCTGTGTGGCCTTTGGAAAATTCCTTAAACTCCATTTGTCCCAGTTTCTTAAATAGAAAAATTAGGATAATAAAAACACCTAACTCACAGGGTTGTTGTAAAGATTAAATAAAATATTTTTAAAAAAAACATTTGGTGCTTGGCACAGAAAAGCACCTATAAAAATGCTTATTCTCTTCTTTCCCCATTTGAAGAAAGTTATGGAAATGTCTTTACCTTTTGACCCAGAGGTTGCACTGGTAGGCATATAATTCAAGTATGTCAGGTATAAAAATAAATGTTCCATGTACACCAAAACATTTAAGGTTATAATTTGTGCATTGGTAATGTATATTAAAAAAAGAAGATGCCCATCTATGGGGGAATTAATAAACAAGTCATGGCTAATGGGTATAATATAATATCATTGACTTGTAGGAAATAAATTGAATATAGTGAAACATGTGAAGACGTATGAACTGATACAAAGTGAAGTAAGCAGGACCAGGAAAATAATATATACAACAACAACAACAACAAAATGAAAGTTGTGACATGGTTAAGAAATTTGTCACTAAAGAACACTTAGAAGAAGAAATGCCCCCCTCTTCAGAATACTGTGTATGATGTCAAGAATCTTTCAGTGTTGAATAATTTTGCCAAAATTTGGTGGGTTATAATTACTTTTTTTTAATGATGGCTTTACAGGATGGCTTTACAAAGTGAACTTTGTGAAGATGATAAAATTTTCACATACAAATGAAAAAACATGTTATGTACTTGCTCCTCCCATTATTTAAAACCATTATTGAGTCTTCCAGGTACATGTATCTCATAGTACTAAGGAGAAGTGTAGTAGAATGTTTGTATACTCAGGGGCAGAACATTTTAAGATTGTATACAACCTTAACTTTTACTTCAAACAATAGGCAAGCTTAACTTCTCTAAAAGTAATTTTTGAAATACTTTGGGCCTCTTGTACAATTGCTCCAGGTGCTAATTGAGTTCTAATAAAGTACCCCCACCCCAATATCTCAACTTCCTCATGTATCTCACTACCTCACTAGAATAACAAGCACGTCCATGGGATGGAGTACTGTCCAGTGCTTCAAACTAGTCACTGCCCCCAGAAGTAATTCTCATATTTCTTACAGAAATAACAGGTGTGTCCATATGCTCAACCATAACCACATCCATCTAGTGTCAGAAGGGACCACAATAGCCAGCCAATCAGAAAGCAGCACCATAAGGATGTCCAAACAGGAAATCGACCCCTAAACAATAGAGGAAACTTTCCCTAAGTAGGCACCTGTGTACTAATAGCAAAAGCTGTAGTTTAGGTGAACATATGCCATAGAGAGGCTTATTATAATATCATTATCATATATACATGCCCCCATGGGGTTTTTCTTTTCACATTAAGGGTAATTGCATGCTCACTTCCACTGAGACTAGGATTCCTCCCCATTACCCAATCTCTTAATAAAACACTTCTTCCTTTTTAATATATATGCATATATATGTATATGTATATGTATATATATTACAATATATTAACATATATTCTGTTATGTAATTGCATCTTTTTCTCTATAACAGTCTGTATTGCTTTCACTAAGCTGCCAGTTACTTCTTGGAATTCAACCTTCACGAGAGTACTATTCGCAATAATTATCTTTTCTTTGGTTGGAGATAGTCTGTCTGAATTCTTTCAAGATAACTCCACAACACACCATGTAACTACAATAGTACATTATATTTGCCATCAGGTATACTCAGATAATCTTTAGAATTCAATATAATAAAACCGTGCATTGCAGTTAAAACCAGAATTATGACAAGATTTTGAAACCGATACCTGCTTGTGGTTAATATGTTCAAACTATAACTATTAGTGAATGGGAATTAAATATAGCTAAAATTTTTTGTCTCATAAATTATGGGATGGATGTGATTTAATTTTTTGTAAGTGGATATAATATCTACATGGTTAATATTCAGTGCTAAGTAAAAGATGCATGTTGACATTTATTGACTAACAATATTGTTCTAAATCAAAACCTAATTGCTCAATTTTAATGCCATATTTTATTGATTATACCTTATTTATTTGAGTGGCAGCATGGCTTGATGGATAGAGTCAGGAAAGCATGGGTTCACATCCCATCTATGACACACAGGCTGTATGAATGTAGAAAAATCATTCAAGTTATGCACTGGTAATCACTGATGAAGAGACTATAAGCCAGGAAGTGAATTCTAGTTGACATATAGCATAAAGGAACACAGTTAAATCCCCCTCCACCTCAAAATCCTCCATATAGATTGAAAAATACATTAGACCAAAAACTGACCAGGAAATTTAATTTTAAAAAATCACAAGGAGTCTTTTTTTTCAGTATGGGACAGCAGAGGGAAATAGATGAGGAGGTTTATGGACATTAGGGATAAGGTCTGGCCAGTGAAGTCTAGCATAGAGTACTCCAGCCCAGGGAGAGACCAGGGAGAGGAGATCCCAGGTCTAACACAGATTTTCTTGAACTTATCTTGTTCATGATATAAGAACAACTACCAACTAGGACCTTTATTGCCTACTACTAAGTTATTGGTCACAGATCGAGGGCAGGCTGAGGAGAATATCTATCTTGCTTTCCCTAATGCTACCCAAAGCATTGCCATTATCATGGAACAAATAAAAGCAAATGATTCCATGAGACAACAAGAAATATTTCTTAAGTTAAAATCCTGCAAAAATAATAACACATAAAGTAAGACAATTCATAGTAAAAACAACAGATCTCAAAGAAAATATTAAGGGAGGGGAAATTAGAAAGCATTGAACTACCTGAACTACATTAACAAAAGAGCTTAGACATCATATTTCAAGAAATCTTTAAAAAAACAATAGACACAAAGCCCACAAACAAAAATAAACCACAAAATAGTTCCCTGATATCTTAAAACTAGAAGGTAAGGATGAGAGAGTTAATATGGCAGAGTAAGGGGGGGCAGAGCCAAGATGGCGGCATAGAAGCAGCAAGGTCCCACAGATCCCACACTGCCACCCTAAACACCCATAAAATATGAGCCCAGACAAAGTATAGGACTCTCATACTCACCAAAATACAGAAAACACATCTCTTGCTGAAGGCAGCTCTGCAGCAGGGGCTCATCGCGGTGGCCAGGAGTGGAGGCTGGCGCAGCCTGAAGCTGGGACCGCTGCCAGGCCCGGAGCAGTAGGAAGGAGCTGAGCTGAGCTGAGCCGAGCCCCACCATAGCCAGTCTTCAGAGGAGAGGATCTACAGCCTCCAGCACATCCACATCTGCCAAGATCTGAGGAACGGGATGGGAGAGGGGCAGCTTGCACCAGAGTAGAGACCGGCCCAGCCCCAAACCGCAGCTGTGGCCAGGCCAGGAACCAGGGTGGCCAGGAGAAGCAAAGCCTCCTAAGCTGCAGCTTGAGTCTACTTCAGAGAAGATATAAAGCACCATGCCACACAAGAGAGTAGGGGGTATAGGAATGAGAGAGAGGATGATGAAAGGGAGGACAGGCTCTGGGGGAGGGATGCTGGAAGCACAAACTTCAGTAAAGGGACAGGGACAGGGTAGAGAACAGAACAAGGGTGGCGGAGAGTTAGGAAGGAGACATAGATGATCACTGTTACAATATGTCCACTATGGAGATGTCTTGTATAATCACACATCCACAGCCTGTATTGAATTGATTGTCCTTCCAGTGGGGGTGGGGGTGGAGGACAAGGGAGGAATCGA
>JAQQSW010017342.1:0-11482 GCA_028646575.1 Pseudocheirus occidentalis | reverse complement strand
TTGTGACCATTATAATGACTTTGGCTTTCTGGTTTTGGGACTTGTCCTTCTGGTTTTGGGACTCAGTGTTATGGTTTCTGAATAAAGACCTTGGTTCTGCCTTCCATGTGGAGAGTTTGCTATATTTTGTGATCCAAAACTACACCAACATATTCATAACCATCATGGGTGTTGTGAATATCTCATTATTGATACACTAGGTAGATTAACCTCTGCTTCAGTTTCCCCAACTGTAAAATGGGATAATAATAGCACCTACCTCCCAAGATTGTTGTGAGGAATAAATAAGATAATGTATGAAATGCTTAGTACAGTGAGTGGTAAGTGCTTGATTAATGCTTAATCCTCCCCTATAATAGGACACATAATATCCTAATAACTTTTTGTACAAGATCAGTATAAAATCCTATGCTTGGTATTTCAAGTTCTTCACAACCTGGTCCCCTTCTACCTTTTCAGACTTCTCACGCTCTACCTCCACATACTTTATGATCCAGTACCAATGGCCTTCCTGCAGTTCCTCTAATTCGGCCTTGTGTCCCATTCCTGGAATACTCTGCTCCTTATCTCTGACAGTTAATTCCTTAGACTTCCTTCAAGACTCCATGCCCCTCACTTTCTTTACAAGGCCCTTTCTGGTTTCTCTAATGACTTCCATGTTTCAGATTATTTCATATTCTTTCTTTGTATATTTTACTGTAACTAGCCATGTTGTCTCTTCCCATTAGAATGTATAATCCTTGACTGCAGGAAACATGTTTTTTGCTTCTTTTTTTAAAAAAATCTTCAGCACTTAATGTGGTGCCTGACACATAGCAAATGCTTAATAAATGCTTGTTGACTGACTGCCTATAGAGTTCTTTACTTTAGATGGAAATCCCATGATATAAAAATGTGTTTAGTCAGCATCACATCAACCAGAAATCCCTATTAATCATCACTCTCAAATTGTTCATTCTACATTTAACTTTTATGCAAAATGGGCAATTTCAAGTAAATAGGATCATAGTGAGGATTTTAAGTTATGTTTTTGTTTAAGAAACTGATTTTCTGCACTTTTTATATCTTCAGTGGGGGGAGGAGGTAGAAGTAAGTCTTGATATTCAAAATGACCCTGAATCTTTGAAATTTAAAGTGTCAAAGGCTAAACTAAGAATCTTCTAGTATTATGGTAAGTAAACAGTGAGAATGATTAATATATGGCATTTGAGACAACTATCCCAACCAAGATATTTTTGACCAGAATGCTACCTAGTCCAGTTACTATGACAAATTATCATATTTTCATTTCTGTGGATCTCATATCAAATTGTTATGAAATATTAGAATGTTGTCATGATAATAAAGATTCCTCAGAATAGTAGGTCTCTTAAGAAGTTAGTTTCCCTTTTATAAATTCGTTAATTTAGATACACCAATTTGACGCAGTAATGGTTTTGTTTTGTTCTGTTTTGTTTTGCTTTTTGGAGGGCAATTGGGGTTAAGTGACTTGCCCAAAGTCACATGGCTAGCAAGTGTGTCAAGTGTCTGAGGCCGGATTTGAACTTGGGTCCTCCTGACTCCAGGGCCAGTACTCTATTCACTGTGCCACATAGCCACCCCTGGCACAGTAATGTTAAGCATGAACAAGACTAAAGCTGAACCTTCAATGCAATTAGTAGTATTAAACATAATTACAGAGAAATCCTCCATCTGCCTTAAAGAACAAACTATTTTCAAGCACTCTGCATCAGGAGTATGCTGGTAAATGTTAATAATAAGCTATCTGGAAAAAAAATCTACACAGTACATATTTTTAAGATTAATCTGCATTATTAAGATTTACTCCTAAGTAATAAAATTGTCTAGACAATCAAAAAATAATAAAGTCCTGATTTTTAGCATTTCTCCATTCCCAAGGTTCAATAGTTCAGATTGAAAT
The DNA here is from genome assembly GCA_028646575.1 of Pseudocheirus occidentalis. Lineage (NCBI taxonomy): Eukaryota > Metazoa > Chordata > Mammalia > Diprotodontia > Pseudocheiridae > Pseudocheirus > Pseudocheirus occidentalis. Next base: position 9,561 of record JAQQSW010017342.1, on the reverse strand, counting down.
TTAACAATCAGCTTTTGAGAGGTGATGCCAGCTAGTCCAGCACACCCTTTCCTTAGGTTTTCTGCTTTACATGAACAATGATGTACTAATTTCAAGTCGTTCTTGGCAAGTCATTAAAGCGGGTCCCAAAAGACATCAGTTTTATGATGCTTTATTTACCAAATCCATCATAATATATGCTAGAAGGGATTATCATTGAATTGTCTTTAAAATATACTATTATTTATAGTTGTAATATTGTCTTTCTATTCAAATTATTAACATTTTATGGTTTCTTGTATCTCTTTGAGTCAATGAAGAAATATCTAAGTATAAAAAGTTATACATATAAAGTATATTACAAAATTTAAGTACTTTTAAGATTTATGACTTCATCACTATGATCACTCCCTCTACCAATAGAGGAGTTTCCCTTTAAAGAACAATGCAAATTCTTAACTGAAGCCTCTGAACCTTTTTTTTCCTTAATTTTTTGATAATGATATTTCAATAAAATCAATTCAAAATTCAAAATGACCCTGAATCTTTGAAATTTAAAGTGTCAATTGTAAATCTATGGATATAGTACATACATTTAAAAACATTATTCTGAGAAGGGTCTGTAACATACACACACACACACACACACACACACCACGCATGTTCACACAAGATTTGTAACCCCTGCTCTGTAACTTGGTAGGTGGTAGCCCATAGTAACTTTGGCAAAAAAAAAAAATTGCCCTGCATATAACCTACTAGAGAGTCTCTCAACAGTACCAAATTGTCTCTGGGTATTATAAATAATAAAATATTTTCATTTTTAAGTTATAGATTTTTTTATTGGAGGTTTAGGAGTAATGCCTCTAAACTTATTAGGCTGGTCTTTGGACAGTAGACTAAGATCATTGTGAAGGACTTTAATAGAAAGTATAAAACTAATATTTAGATTGATTGCATACTATTCCCTTTGCTGAATATAACAAGTTTCTTTTTCCTTTTCCTTTAAATAAACTCAACATACCCTGCTGATATTCTCGTCATTTATATTCATTGTTTTTTTTTACAAATGTCCTAAACCGCTCCTTTCATAAACATATAGTTAATTAATACAGAATTTTTATTTGTTTATCCCCCTTTTCTTCTCCAATCAAATATTCTCTGGGATTGGCTTCCTTCAAGTGTCCTCCATTAGATAAAACCTACATCTGGCTGTCATCATCCCAATTCTTCCTTGATGGCACTTCCACTTCTGACATAGGACTTCTCTATTCTTGGACTCCTGAATGATGAGGGTGTTCTGTATCTTGTATGCACATTGTTGTTTTCATATTGTTTCTCCCATTGGAATGTAAGCTTCTTTAAGGCAGATATTGTATTTTTGCCTAAAAAAAAGATTATGGTTTAGCAGAGTGCCTAGAATATACTGAATGCCTAATAAATATTAAATGATGATTGTGATGATGATGGTGGTGATGATGATGATGATGATGACGATGACGCTATCTACTCCAACCCAAACCCACCAAGCTATTTATTCAGGCCATCTACACGCCATGCGTACTTACCTCAGCTTCCATCTCTAAACAGCACTCCATCAATTACCGTGGACTCCTGTTTGGTGAGAGTCCTCTTTATCTGTTCTGACCCAGATCTAGCACATTGCTTTCTTATCACCTTTCATCCAATGCCACCATTAAATAGCCTTCCCACTGTGTCTGTTTCTCCCTGTTGTCCTATCCAATTCCTGCTCTAATTTTGGGAACAGTAATCAAATTGCCACAATGATTCCCGAAAAGGTTGCATCAATAAATTGTCCTAAGTAAAGGTTTAATCATCATTCATCTGATTTCCCAGAATAAAACACCCTTCCTTAACCACTTCTTTCCTATATGGACTTTCTTCTCCTATTAATAATGGCTAGAAGTTTTATAGCAATTTAAGGTTTATAAAGCATTTTACATATATTATCTCTTTTGAGATTTTATAAATTTTTCAAGCATTCCTATGCACAGAAAAGAGTAGGATTTAAATGTCTTGGTGGAAGCACACTGTACTGTAATAAGGAAGCCAGAATTTTCATCATGACTCCTCTCCCTAATTATCTGTGTGACTTTGGATAAGTTATTTCTGATCTATATAACTCAGATTCCTCATATATACACTGAAGGGATTGAACTAGACACTGGAAGTCTCTTCCAACACAATTATTCTACAACTCTGATCTGTGTATTAAGACTCAGGCTTAATTTTCTATGCCTTGTTATATACTTACATTTTTATACCCCAACCCTGATTAGAGTATATTGCATTCTTCCTTCTACCCTTGCCTTGACTGACGTTTTCTTTTGTCCTTAGAGTTAATCTTTAGATGAATAGCAGCTTCTCTTATTCCCTTTAAGTATCTCTACTGTCCTCTCAGCCTATACGGCCCACCTTTATATGTTATAAAAAGCCTGGGAGTGGTATTTGTTTCATCATATTTTAAATAAAATTAACTATAGTTGTGTAGTGCCTTGTTATGTATTATATTTATACAAGATCATTCATTTCCAAGGGTTTGAAATTATATGTATTCAAGAACAACAAACTGGCAAAATCAACTAGAACAACATAAAGACCTGATTAGTGCGGGCAATCCTCCTTTGGCTTAGTACCAACCAACTGAGATCACCTTAAAACAATTTTTCCAAGATAATTCTCCAAATTTGTTTTCTTACATATTCAAAACATACCTGCAAACTATACAGCCTTCATCTACCTCCCTCAACTCACATGCATTTGGTTTCCATGTTTTGGTCATTCATATATCCATCTGTTCACATGAAATACACAAGTTGTTTAAGGCTTCTTTCTGTCACTGAGAACACTGAACTGAGATTGAATTGATATTGAGCAAAACATTGAAATGACTACTCTAACAATTAGATTTTTTCAGTGAGTAGAAACCCAGGTTGGAAGTTAAATGAGATTTCCAATGGGATTTGGAAAAAGAACTCAAGTTTATCAAAGTTTATTTATATTAGTAGAGCTAGTGAGCATTTCAGAAGATTAAATGAAGTAGGGAGAGTCCAAGTCAGAATGCACAAGGAATTGCAAGCAGGATGGAGTTTAAGATTCACCATGGAGTCAATCTCAGACCTTGGATTGGTTGCAGCCAGCAAGTGAAATAAATTGAATCAAGGAGAATTTTTAAATACATAAAATATCAACAGAAATTGCAATAAACTAACTCTTGGAACAAAGGTTTATGTTTGCCCTCACTAGAATGAATGTATGCCCCCTGAAGTCAAGAACTATTTTTTTGGGGGGGAAGGGGGAAGAAATCCCTGGAGTCTAGCACATTTTCTGGCACGTAGTTTGTGCTTAAGAAATGTTTGTTAAATCTAATTGAATTTAATTTTAAAATGTACCTAGTAAATAACGAACAACTTTTCCAACAGTAATAAGCATTGCTAAGTACTATATTCATAGTCATTACAAAGGAGCACACGGGTTTCTTAGCTCATTTGTATGAACCCTTTTCAGTTCCAACTACTTTCCAATAATGCTTTTGAAACATTTCTTTTTCCATATGTAAAAGCAACATTCAAATATTCGTCATTCCCTCTATGGTACAAAGATTTGGAGGGGTGGGCGTGACATGTATGCTTGTTTTTTGCAGAAATAAAAATGAGAAGTATCTGCTTATTCCAGGTGCTAAACAGTTTGGGGCCTGTTTCCAAATCATCTAGGATGAACAGGCAGCCAAAGAACTTACATGAGGGAGAATCAAAATGCTGCCAGCACCCTGAGACCCAAAGCAAGAGTATAAAAAGTCTCCCTAGCTCCAGATTTTAAAGCCTAATCACATGCAGCTGGATTCCAGATCATATTGGCTCATACATCAGCCAGTTCCAGTGACAAGATTTGAATTATACTGACAACTTCTGAATCTTGACATGATAGCACCCCTCTATTGGCATCAACAAGGTGTTAGTTCAAGAGGGACAGTTCAGGCAGCTTTTGATTCAGTGAGGATCAATGTGGTCCAATGTTGTTTGGACTTTTTTGAGTCCCAATTATTACCAGGCACTATGAGATGAAATGGGTAATTCTTAGGGCAGTGACTTGGCAGTTTGTCTTTTTTCCTTCTAGCCAAGTGAATTTCCTTCAGTCATTGTAAGATAAGGAGGAATCAACAAACACAATAATTAGAACAAGTCCAACCAGTTTGGCTCAGTGGAGATCTTTGTTACTGATGATTAAGTAACTTGAAGTAACATCAATGTCACTGCTAGTCTGAACTCGATATTAAAAGACAGGTGGATTTAGAAGAGTATAACCCTTTGTTATAGAAGAATTCTACACTTAAGTAGGCTTAAACCAGATGTTACAGCATTGCCTTCATATCCTGTTTTTAGATAATCATATATTTACTAAAGCATTACATTCCCTTTTTTTCTGGCTCAGTACATTCCCAAGAATGACTTACATTCCTCTAATACCATAATTCAAAATTTTTATGTTTCATAATTTTAATACATATTATAGTTTTGCCAACAACAAAAATATTTCATTCCCTACAAAAATGGATGTTTGTTTTTTGGCAAGGCCAGACTTTTTACTTTTTCTAACGATTTCCACAATTCTAAAGTCTTATCCATAGGATCACAGATCTAGAGCCGGAAAGAAACCTAGGGCTCATCTTGTCCAACAATCTTGCTTCACAGATAAAGAAACTGAAATTTAGGGAGGTTAAATCCTAGGATTTGAACTCATGTCTCTGACTGCAGAGCTAAGGCTGTTTATTTTGTACTGCACTACCTTCCCTTTTGTCAGAGAGATCAAATCAGAATGTTATTAGTTTAAAATTTTGGAAGAATCTAAAATTTATGATGCTATCACCTTCTTTCAAAACTGAATGATTCTTTCATTGAGAACACCCAAAGAACTCTACATGTTCCAGCAGGAATCATCAATTTTCTCAAATGACAACAAGTTCAATCCATTTTTCAGTCATGACTGAAGTCAACCTTTGTTGGAAGAAAGAATTTTCTTCACCTTAAAAAAATACTTCAATGATTAACACAACACAACAAAACAGTCATATATAGAAAAGCCAACAGAGACACGGCAGTCAGCTATTAGTCATTTATTTCCCTTAAAGCCACAGTTCACAGAATCTATTTTTTATTAATTGTACTGTTCTCTTTGCAAACAGTATTATTTTTAAAATGTTACCTAGAAATGTGGAGCAGATGTAACGGATGGAAGAGCAACCATGGAGTCAAGAAGCCTTGTATTCCAGTTGTGCCTATCTGACTATAATATAGGCTATCTATATAACTCTCAGTCAGTCTTTTAACATCTTAACCAGAGGCCAATGATGGCATAATCATGGATAGAACACCACACCAGGAATCAGGAAGACTTGAGTTCAAATCCAGCCACAGACACATACTAGCTGTGTGACCCTGGGCAAATTGCTATTTATCTCAGTTTCCTCTATAAAACGGGGGTAATAATGGCACCTAATTTTCATGATTGTTGTGGTGATCAAATGACATATTATTTGAAGAAAATGCTTAGCAGAGTACCTGACACATAGTTGTTGTTCAGTCATTTTTCAATTTTATCTGGCTCTCTGTGACTCCGTTTGGGATTTTGTTGGTAAAGATACCGAAGTGGTTTGCCATTTCCTTCTCCAGCTATTTTACAGATGGGGAAACCGAGGCAAACAGGAGTGTCTTGCCCAGGTCACACAGTTTGTAAATGGCTGAGTCTAGATTTGAATTCAGGAAGATGAGTATTCCTGACTCCAGGCCCTGCACTCTATTCACTGTATCACCTAGCTGCCCTCTGGCCCACATAATAGCTGCTTATTCCCTTCCATTTGACCTCTAAATTATCTAATGGCATATATTACAATCCAGTGGAGAGATAGAGTAGAGAGGTGGCTGATTCCACACTGGCAATTCACAATACCATGAAATCATTGGTCTTATGAACAGTAAACCTAATACCAAATGTGCTTTTTAAAAAAGTATAACCAAAGTCATCCTTACTGTTACCCCTTAAGGTTGGATAAAGAATCAAGATGCAGTTCATGATGAACAAGACAGAAGAATTTTAGGTGTAGAAGATTGAAGAATACTTCGAGTATTAGCTAGATGAGGGCACTAACGAAAGCACTTCACTCAAATTCCACTATGGATTGTTTTTAAATATATGACACCAGGGCTTATCTAGACATATGTCAAATTATTGTCAACACCTTCAAAAACAGGAACTCCATAATTTGCCCTGAAACTTTTTTTTAAATGAGAGTAAAAGAAATAATGCATTTGTTTTTTATTTTTGCAGGGGTGACAAAATGGATACGGAGCTAGCCTTGGAGTCAGAAAGACTTGGGTGCTGACACAAACTGACAGCATGACCCTAGACAAGACACTGAACCCTTCTATACCTGTAATTAACTTTGTAAGATTGAATGTAACCCCAAAGATCACTGCTATGGAACACTCAGTTCCATACCAGAATTTTCCACACATCAGTGGAGACTAATACATCATTCCTTTGTGAAGATGTGGGCAGAGCATCAGAAAGGAGAACTTCATAACCCTCTTCAAGCTTTAGACTTCCCTTGCTAGTCTACATTGGTAGAGGGAGTTTCTTCACCAGAAAATTTCCTATGTGGATTAAATCACAGGTTCTGGGCTAAAAAATAAATTGGACAGGGACTAGACCTGGAATTTCCTCAGTATAGGGAAACCCCAGGTAAGGAAATTTTCTCTGCCAACTCAGGTAAGCATTTGTTACAAGAGAGAGATCAAGTACCTTGCCCAGAATAGCACAATCAATACCTTTAAGAGGCAGAAACAAAACCTGTCTTCCTCAGTCTGAGAATAGTTGTTTTTCCATGTGTTCAGTTTTGTATTATAAGTTATTCTTGCTTGTCAACTGATATCTTTGGCCTTTTGGAGTATTGTATTATAAGATCTCTCCTTTATTGTAGGACCAAGTTTTGCATGATCCTGACTGTGGTTCCTTGGTTCTTAAACTTTTTCTTTTTTTTCCCCCCCGCATTCTTGAAATATTTTTCTTTGACCGAGGAGCTCTTGATTTTGACTGTGAGATTCCTGGGACTTTTGTCTTTTTGGGATTCTGAGATAATTACTGGTTTTTTTTTTTCTGTTTATTTAGCCATCAGGTTCTGAGAGATCTAGAGTGTATGTATTTAAGAATCCTTGAAATATTGTACCTAGGTTTGTTTGTTTTGTAAACATGTTTTTTAGGGAGTCTAATGATTCTTAAAGTTACCAGTACTTGAATTTTTTTCCAGGTATGGGTTTTTTTCTTTGTTTTTTGGGTTTTTTTTCTTTTTGGAGGGGGAAGGCAGGGCATTTGGGGTTAAGTGACTTGCCCAAGGTCACATGGCTAGTAAGAGTTAAATGTCTGAGTCTGGATTTGAACTTGGGTCCTCCTGACTCCAGGAGGAGTCTATTCTCTATTCACTGCACCACCTAGCCACCCCTCTGGGTATGTTTTTAATCAGATATTTTACATTTTCTTCTATTTTTTAATCTTAATTTTGTCCTAAATTTTCTTTTTTTCTCATAAAGTCATAGATTTAGACTATTCTAACTTTTGGGGATTTCTTTACTTGAATAAAATTTATCATTTTCTGTTCTCAGTTGTTGTCCTTTTTTCTTTCCTCTAGAGCTTTATGCCTTATTTCATTTTTGTTTCTTATTTGAAATTTTACATATATATTTTCTTTGAGTTTCTATTTGCAGTTGTTATAGTATACTGTTTCCTTCTAGGCTGAATTTGGGACATTTCTGGAACTTGTTTTTAATGGTTGATATGTTCTTAGGTTTACTAATTTCTCTAGTGTTAGTTCCTGACCCGGGACTTAGTGTTGAGATCAAGTTCTCCATTCTGTTACACTTTTGGGTGAAGTCGTTGGTTCTGCTTGGTCTTGACCTGGGTCATTTGGGTTCCTGTGCTTACCATCATCTCCCAGAGATATCCCCACCCCATGAATCTTTGAGGTTCTGAGTGCTGGATCTTCAAGGTCCTAAATGACATTTCAGGACAGGTTGCTAGGGACCTCAGAGCCTTGGAGAGCCCTGAGTATTGCCATGCCCACACTGGTCACTGCCACTCCTGGGAGAGAACAAGAACCCAACTGTCCCTAATGTGTATTAAGCTTTCTTGGGCAGCCCACCTCTCTTGCTGCCTCTGGACACAGAGCCTATCAGGCTGCATAAATGCATATGTACATACATACACACACACTTACATATATATATATATACATATATACATATACACATATATATGTATATATATGCATATATATGTATATCTCACCTGACTGGTCATGCACCTTGTTTGCCTACACTAGTATTGACTTAACTCATGGCTTATTTTCTCACTGATCACAGGCTTCTACCTGGGGTAGAAAATGTCACTCACTGTACTTTCCCATTGGGCTTCTTGATCATTATTTGGCCTGGGGCAGATTGTTAATTTTTTGCTAGAGTAGATGTAGGAAAAGTTATCTTCCTGGCCCCATTCAGACAATCATCTTAGCCAGAATTCTAGTCCCTTAACTTTTTTTTTTTTTTTTTTTGCTTTTTGGAGGGCAGTTGGGGTTAAGTGACTTGCCCAAGGTCACACGGCTAGTTTTTTGTGTTAAGTGTCTGAGGCCGGATTTGAACTCAGGTACTCCTGACTCCAGGGCCAGTGCTCTATTCACTGCGCCACCTAGCTGCCCCTAGTCCCTTAACTTTTAATAGTGACTCTCTTCTGTTACAGCTGGCCTTCTTTATATGTCCTATTCTTCCGCGAGAAGGCTATATAGTGATTGAAAGAGATCATCCACTTGCCAGGCCAAAATTACTATGAAGACTTCAAGGAATTGTGTGAGGCAGCATATATAAATATTCTATTGTAAACTGTAATTACCTAAATAAGTATGAGGACATAATTATTTTATTATTACTTTGAAAACTTAATCATGTTGTTTGTGCATTGCCTTTTTGGGGAAGAGTACTAAGTACTATCAGACATTATTCTATATAAACAATATTGGAGTTCCGTACACTCCATCTTCACCTCTCAAATATGCTACTCTGACCTTCAAGAAGAAGAAAGCATCAAGGATACTTTTAGACCAGGAAACTAAAACCTATGATAAGCAGGCACTCTGAGGGGAAGTGAGAAGTCAAGGGACCAATATGAAGAATGGTCACATAAACAGAGATAACTCTTCTGTCTACTTTAAATACTGACCATATAGTTATGAAAGGAATTAAAAAAAAATATGAAGGAATAAGTTAATTCATGTATATTTCTAAATTATAGGATTTATTAGATATGATAGATACACTTTTTATTATCATTATTATTTTTTCTTTATTAACTTGTTTGTTCACTTTTAGGTTACAAGATTCTGTTCCATAGTCACTTCAGTTATAGATTTTTCTCCCCTTCCTCCCCATCCCCCACCCGACCCCCCCATGGTGGCATACAATCATGTATAGGATCTGCAAACTCCTTCACATTGTACAATTGTCTGGCTGAATAGGTGTT
>JAQQSW010017341.1:0-11482 GCA_028646575.1 Pseudocheirus occidentalis | reverse complement strand
CCTTTGCATTCCACCCCCAGGTGATCACGTGCACTCCTGTTAGCTGAGGACCGGTTCAACCCATCACCTCACCCCACATGAGGTATCAGAGACCCAGCAAGAGACCCAACATCTCCCTTCTCTTGTTTTGAGGGTGACCACCTAGGGGGAGGAGATCAGCTTTAAGATGTAAAAGGCTACTCTTCAGGACCGCCAGAATCCAACACCACATACATAGCCAATTGATTCCCTACTACCACCCAGCTCCTGTTGTATAAATTTCATGCAATCTTCCCCTTTTGCCTCAAATTTCCCTTTACTAAGCTATATTTCCCTTTACTAAGCTATAGACTTGTCTGGCATATACGTCTGTGTCACTAAGTTTCATAGCGGGTGGGCTAAATGACTGCCCCATCTTCCTCAGCAGGCTTCTTGCTACTATAACAAGGCTGTACACCTCTTCCGACCCCTACCCTACCTACTTTCAAGCAACACGTTGGGCGCCATCTGCTATGGTTTTTGGGTCAGGATGTATAGGTCTCCTCTATACACTTCCTCAACAGGCTTCGGGTGTCCCCGGCTCCTGCTTACTCCGGGAGAAACAACTGCACAGAAAACTCAGGACACAGGACTTGCTTCTAGCTACACTCTCTAAACCTGGCATGGCTGGAACTCCCTCTGCCTCTGGGTAGCCTGTATTTAAGTCCTTTTTCCAGGGCCCCTTAGGGCCCCTCCCCTGGCCATGCCCTCGCCACAGTGAGCCAATCGTGCATCACCCCAAAGGTGGAGAGATAATCCTGCTTATTGCAAACAGGTGCAGCCTTTGCATTCCACCTCCAGGTGATCACATGCACTCCTGTTAGCTGAGGACCGGTTCAACCCATCACCTCACCCCACGTGAGGTATCAGAAACCCAACAAGAGACCCAACAGAAATCATTCTTCAAGACATTCTCAAGGAAAATTGCCATGATATTTTAGAACCAGAGGGCAAAATAGAATTTGAAAGAATTCACCAGTCACCCCTTGAAAAAAGATGCCCCCCCCAAAAACCTCCTTGGAATGTGATAGCCAGGTTCTGGAGTTTTCAGATTGAGGAGAAAATATTACAAGTTGACAAGAAGAAATAATTTGAATACTGTGGAAATACAATCAGGATAACCCAGGATCTAGTAGCTTCTACATTAAGGGATCAAAGGGCCTGGAATATGATGTTCTAGAGATTAAGGGAGCTAGGATTAAAATAAAGAATCACCTACCCAGCAAAACTAAATATAATGTTTCAGGGGAAAATATGGTAATTCAATGGGGTCAAGGACTTTCAAGCATTCTTGAAGAAAAAACCAGAACTGAATAGAAAATTTGACATTCAAATACAAGAAAGATGAGAAGGTAAACATGGAAAAGAATTCATAAAGAACTTGTCAAAGTTGAAATATTTACATGCCAACATGGAAAAACAATAATTATAACTTATGAAACTTTCCTCAGAATGAGGATAGGTGAAGGGAATATAAATGTATGTGTGCATATACTTAAACATATGTCTATATAGGAGGGTATATATTTGTGGATGAATACATATCTGAGTGTGTGTACATATATATACCTAGACAGAGGGCACAGGGTCAATTGAATAGGAAGGGGTGATATTTTAAAAGGTGACATTAAGAGGTGGAAGAGGAATAGGAGGAGAGCTAACAGGAAAAGACAAAATGGGGTTAATCATCTCACATAGAAGAGGCAAGGGATAAGTGTTACAATGGAGGCAAAGAACAGGAAGGAAAAAGGGAATGGGTCAACCTTACTCTCATTGAATTTGGCTTAAGGTTGGAATGACGTACATTCTAATTTGGGTATTTTGCCCTATATAGGAGAGTGGGGGGGAAGAAGATGAGAGGGGGAAGATGATGCAGGGGAGAGTAGGTTAGGGGAGACGGTTGTTAGAAGCACAAACTTTTGTGAAGGGACAGGGACAAAGGAGAGAATAGAACAAGTGGGGGACAGGATAAGAAGGCGTGAAATATATTCAATCTTTCACAATATGTCCATTAGGGAGATGATCTACATAACTACCCATGTACAGCCTGTATTGAATTGCTTGTCTTTCTAGTGGGGGTGGGTGACAAGGGAGGTAGGGAAAGAATCTAGAATTTAAATTTCTAAAATCAAATGTTAAAAAAATATATATATATATATGTGTGTGTATGTGTATTTATATATATATGTTAGTGCATGTGTGTATATATTATTGTTTACATGTAATTTGTATGTAACTAACACACTAACTATATTATAATATTGTAATACTAACATGTATTATTTACATGTAACATGTCAGAGGGTTGATGGAAAAGGATATAGGAGAGAGCATATTTGGGGAGAGGGTAAACGTGGGATCTCTGTTTTGGGGTGGTGGGTAGGGGAAGATGGGGAGAAAATTTGTAATTCAAAATCTCGCAGAAATGAATGATGTAAACTAAAAATAAACAAAAGTAAAAAAGGAAAAAGCTCTTTTAATTTGTATGCTTGCTCTGTCAGAATAATTAATTATAGCTGTTGTTTTTGTTATTGATAAAATTTATAATACTTATTGGGCCAAGCCTGCATTCCTCATATAAATTCAGTTTGTTCATAATCTTTGTTCTATACTGTTGTAATTATCTTGATAGTATTTTACTCAGTTGCCTATAGATATTTTTCCTTTGTTTTGACTCTCTCTGATTTAGGCATCAAGTGCATATTTGTGCCATAAAACTAATTGGTAGACTTCCTCTTTTACCTATTTTTATTTCAAGTGGAATATGCAAAATTTGAATGATTTATTTTTAATGTTTGGTGGAATATTCTTGCAAAACTTACTTGTCCTGGTAATTTTTTTTCCTTAGGGAGAACATTTTTAGTGTGTTCAATTACTTTTTTCTAATATAGGGTTACTTAAATATTCTTACTATTCTATTATCCTGGCAAATTTACATTCTTATAAATTTTTATTTATTTCATTTAGATTGTCATTCTTATTAATATCTACTTGAGGGGCAGCTAGGTGGTGCAGTGAATAAACCATTGGCCTTGAAGTCAGGAGGACCTGAGTTCAAATCTAGACTGAGACACTTAACACTTATTAGCTGTGTGACCTTGGACAAGTCACTTAACCCCAATTGCTCTGCCTTACCCCTGCCAAAAAGAAAAAAAAAACAGTTGGGCAAATAGATCCTAATAATTGATTTTATTTTGTCTTTATTGGTTGTGGATTTATTTTCAGTTTTGATAGTGAGAATTTAATTTTCTTTAAAAACAAAACCAGAAATTAGCTTCTCTTGCTTTATTTGGCTTCACAGCTCAAGTTCAAGCAAATACCTGGGGATTTCTAGAGAATTAGTACTGAAGAAGATGATACAGTCATGAGTTTCATTATTATCCAGTACAGCTAACAGACAAAAGAAAAACATACACAAACACTATTGCAACGTAAATGGAGGTTTGAAACCACAACTTGAGGGTGAGGGAGACATTTTGGGCAGAGAACATGCTTTAACTTGTGGTATAGGTAGTAAAATTATCAATCTTAAAAATAGGTTTGGTTGAGAACAAGTAACAAGTAGATATAGAAGGGAGGCATTGCTAATAATACCGAGATATAATGAGATATGATAGAAACATTTAGTAATGCCTGAAAGTCTATGTCATTAAGTACCCAATTCCTCCTCTAGAGGATTATATCAGTTTTTCTGGGTAAATTATTTTTGTGATAATCCTGTCTCCTTTGTATTTCAGAATATCCTGTTTCAAGCCCTTCACTCCTTTAGAGTGGCAGCTACTAAATCTTGTGTGATCCTGACTGCCTCCATAGTATTTGAATTACTTCTTTCTGGTTGCTTTTGATATGTTTGCCTTGGCCAAGCAACCATGGATTTTGACTATAATATTTCTGGGAGCTCTCATTTTGAGATTCTTTCAGGAGGTAACAGGTGAATTTTTTCAATTTCTACATTGCCCTCTGGCTTTAAGATCATCTGAAATTTTTTCACTATTAATCTCTTGAAATGAGATTTGTAGGCCTTTTAAAAATAGGTTTTCAGGTATTGTGGAGATTTTAAATTATCTTTCCCTATTCTTTTAATTAATTCGTTAATAATTTTGGTTTTTGACATTCACTTCCATAATATATTGAGTTCCAAATTTTCTCCCTGTTTCTCTCCTCCCCCCATGCAAGATGGCATGTAATTTGATACAGACAATAAGTATACATTTTCATTAAATATACTTTCACATTAGTCATATTATAAAGAAGAATTAGGACTATTGGGAGAAACTGTGAACAAGAAGAATGCCCCCCCAAAAAAAGAAAAAGAAGTGAGGGCATATAATATTCTTCAATCTGCATTCAGAATCCATAGTTCTTTTTGTGTATATAGACAGCATCTTCCATCATGAGTCATTTGGAGTTGTCTTACATCCTTGCATTGCTAAGAAGAGATAATTCTAGCAAAATTAATCATCACACATCATGGTTGTTACTGGATACAGTGTTCTCTTGTTCCTGCTCACTTCACTCAGCATCAGTTCATTCAAGTCTGTTCAGGTTTGTCCACTTGCTCATCATTTTTATAGCACTATGGGATTCCATTGCATTCATATACCACAACTCATTTAGCCAGTCATTCCCCAGCTAATGGGTATCCCCTTAGTTTCCATTTTTTTCCACTATGAAAAGAGCTACTATAAATATTTTTATATATGTTCCTTCTTTTCTAATTTTCTATGATCTCTTTGGGATACATTTTTGTATTTTGGGATCCAGCTTTACAAGTGGTATTGCTGGGCCAAAAAGTATGCATAATTTCATAGCCCTATAGGGCTAGTTCCAAATTGCTCTCCATAATGCTTGGATCAGTTCACAACTCCACCAACAATGCATCAATGTTCCTATTTTCCCACATCTTCTCCAGTATTCATAATTATCCTGTTTTATTCATGTTAGCTAATGTGATAGGTGTGATGTGGTGTAACGGCAAGCAAAGGAGTTAAGACCTTGTTTCAGCTATTTAATTAATACCTTGTTTCAGTTTAAGTTTCTTTTGAGGTTGCACATGGTTGTATCAAGTCTTTGTTGTGAAGCAGAACTTGTGAACCCCACAACTTGTGAACCCTGCACCTTCTGAACTCCTGTTGCTGATGCAGCAGGAAGGGGAGGACCTGGTGACCACATATTAGGAAAGGCCCAGGCTGAAGAGAGCAGAACTGAGAACTGAGAAGAACTGAGATGAGAACTCTTGTGGTAGCAGAGTTGAAAAGGAGAAAACTTGTGGTATCCCAGCACTTTATGTTTGTTAGTTCTGTATGTGTTTATTTTTGTGATACTTTGTACAGAAACCTGAGGACCTTACTGGAAGTCATGAAATAGGATTTTCTAGTTGTCTGTACACAGAAGTCCTGGAGGAGGGTTTTAGAGGTTCTGGGACTTTACTGATGATTTGTGTTAACATCTTAGACCTTTTTTTGTGGGTCTCTGTTAATTTCACAGGCAGATAGTGAATTGATTATGATGCTGGCAATGTGAATGAATGTTGTTTTGGCTCTGTTAAGCTTTGTCTTCCCAGAAACAGGAACTCTGAAGGACTTGAGGTGGAATGGACACTGTGAGCTTCAATATGGGATGGGAATTGGACAAGGAGCTGAAAGCCAGCCTCAAGTCAAGATGAAAAGACCTCTTCTTGGATACCTAATGCTAACTGAGAAGATTATGATTTACTGTGACATGGGAGAGAAGACCTTTGTACTTTATGTCCCTCAAAGAGGCTTGCTCCTTAAGGATGATTGAATTAAGGACTTACTGAATGATATCTTTAGTTTAAAGCTATGTGGCCACTTTAGTGTTAAGTTGCTATGTTATAACATTATGAATGCTATACTTTGGTTTCTGTCAATGTTTTGTCTTAGTTTATTACTGAATAAATAGAGAGTTCCCTATACTCTGTAATCAGAACGTTGAAGCTGTTCACAGCAGCAGTCCTGTGGAGAGCTGCTTGTGCTTGGCTTTACATTTGGTAGCTCAGAGATGTTTTGATTTTCATTTCTCTAATCAATAGTGATTTTCAGCATTTTTTCCATATGATTATAGATAGCTTTAATTTCTTCATCTGAAAATTGCCTTTGACCATTTATCAATTGGGGAATGACTTGCATTCTTGTAAATTTGAGTCAGTTTTCCTTATATTTTAGAATTGAGGCCTTTAGCAGAGACATGGGTAATAAAAATCCTTCCCTTCTAATCTTGCTTGCATTGGTATTATTTGTATAAAAATTTTCAATTTCATACCATCAAAATGATTGATTTTACCTTTATAATGTTTTCTTTTTCTTGTTTGTTCATGAATTCTTCCACTTTCCATAAATCTGAAAGGTAAACTATCTTTTGCTCTCCCACATTTGCTTATTGTATCATCCTTTATATCTAAATCACATAACATTTTGACCATATTTTGGTATATGTTATAAGATATTGGTCTATGCCTAATTTCTGCCATACTCTTTTCCAGTTTTCCCAGCAGTTTTTGTGAGCTCTTATCTCAGAAACTGGAGCTTTTGGGTTTATCAAACAGCAGATTACCATAGTCATTGACTATTATATCTTGTGTACCTAACCTATTCAACTGATCCTTTCCAAATAATTAGAGATTATTGAAGTGCCATACCATAATTATAATATTAGAAGCTACTCAAGCTAGAGCAATTTGGGGGCACTCTTATTGATAGGAGAGGGAGCTTTCTTGACATATGCATTGATTACAGATCTGAAAGAAGAATGCCATGTTCTAATAATAATGTGCAAATCAGGGCTGGCCATTTTCACAGAGTATTCCCCCTCCCCCCCCCATGGTTTCTCCTTATAGGTAGAATGTTAAAAGATATATCCAATCAAGGATAGATATAATTGAATGTAAGGATAGTATCCTATCTAGCTCACAACAAAAGTGTTAATCAGCTTTCTTGCCCAAGTGAATATTATCTGCTTGAGTAGAGTTTGGCAGCCATTTTACTCTCAATTTACTCTCATTAGGCACTGAGTCAGAACTGTCAAATACTTAATTCTTTCAGTAACAAATCCTAGTCAATCCTTCCACCTCTCATTCTAATTGAACTTGTATCCTAAGCAGTTCCTAAAGTATTTTTGTCCTTGGGAAAGGTGATGGGGCTCAGAGCTCATTATCTTGATTCTAGCTAAATAGGGCAGCTTATGAAAACATATCTATATCTATCTATCTATCTATCTATCTATCTATCTATCTATCTATCTATCTATCTATATCAGTCTTATGGAATATTTAGATATATGTGTGAGGGTATGTGTATGCATATGTGGTGTCTATGTGTGTATGTATTCATGCATGTGTATATATACATACATAAGTATGTGTATATCTGTGTGTATGTGTATGTATTGCTTATCCAATGCTGATTTTTCAGGTGTGGTTTAATTAATACATAAACTCTTCTCAATTAAGGAGGGATTTTTTGCCCTTTATTGGCATCCCTCACATTTAGTATAGTTCTTAGCATATAGAAAGCACACTATAAATGCTTCTTAACCATCTAACTTACAGGAAAATTGGAGAGTAGGTACTCTGGATAAACACAGATCTAAAGTCAAGGTACCACATCCTTTCTGATTTTTATGCTATCATTATATCGTTTTCCCATTCCAATGATTCTTTCATGCTGTAAAAAAAAAGAATCAGAGATTTATTTCACCATCAAAGGAAAGAATGGAAACGTAAACAAAGACAATGTCTTCTCCCTGTGTCTCATAATCCATGACTGTAACAGTGATACAACTAACTAGAAACTTTAAATACACACTTATGGTTAAAAGGTTTGAGTGTCATCTCTAACTTTTGGCTCTTGAAGAAAAAAAGAATTTGCTCCCTCATGAATGAGAAACGTATCTACTCTCAGGTTCCTTGTATGCTTTCCACCAAAAGAGAAACAGGCAGCTCTGAAATGGCTAGGACAAGTCCTCAATGATCCCATGCTGCTTATTGTACGTATGCTACATAGAATGGAATTGCTGTTCTGATCATTATTGTAACTTTATGTATCTTTTTTTATATGTAACACTGACTATCCTGACCTTCCATTGTCTGAAAGCCAGGTGTGTTTTATTTTACCCCTACCTCAGTACTCTTAAGGCTGTTTGGGGAATGGAAGTTCTGTTGTTGGTTCCAGTCCACACAAATGATGTTCTACACTATTGTAAGAATCCTGGTTCCATTTATCTATTTAACATTTAGAATAGCTTTTACAAGGAAACATTTGCTTCAAAGATGATACTAACACTTAATTTCCACCACCACTACCATGTCAGTATTTGGGGAGAAGAAAGATATTAAGTTTAAAACTTAGCTCAGTTCTTATATAGCACAATCTCAGTTTCAAGACCAAATCTATTTTTGGGCTCAAATTTCAATCACCCTGGCTTCTCAGGGCTTCTTTGCTGGGCTGTCTATAACACTCCACTTAGGTTCAAGGTGAGCAGTATTTAATTCAAGGTCTGGTGGCAATTTCTGTCTGAGCCTAAAATTGAGGACAAATGTAACAGAACAGAAACAGAAACACACCAATGACAGAGGGCCTAAAAGGAGAGCAGTCTTAATGAGACTGCCAGCTTTGGCTGTGCAGCCAAGGAAGGCTACTCCAACCCATAAGTTAGGGAAATGCAGGAAAACAAAATACTTTCATGTTAGTTGATCTGGACATGTACAAAATAACCTCCCATTAAGCTTCTATCATAGACCTTGGTGAAACTACAGATAGACACACACTCAAAGCATATGCCATTGAATGGTTCCATAGACAGGAGAAGAATATTCATTTCAATTAGTATTTATTAACTGTTATAAACTCTTGCTTGATACTGTAGTAGATACAAAAGACATATACCTCCAGGGCTTCTAATTTCATTTAGAGCCCAGGTCACAGAGTGAAAAACAACAGGAGATAGCAGAAGATTTTGCTTAATTGAATTATTCCATGCTTGAGAATTTTATAATGATTGAATTAATCATCAAAATATTTATAGGGAATGGCCTGAGAAGAGCTAAGTAATGATGAGAACTCAATACATGCTGAAGGGATAGAAATGTGTCCAGTTTCACTATGGAATGCATGGAGGAGAAGGATGCAAATTAATTACAGGAATATAAATTTTAGGGGATACTAGGTCACTTTGATTGCTAGTTGGTGGAATTTGAATTTGACACACGGGGCGATAGGGAAAATTAAAATTCCTGAGTAGAGGATAGATATGATCCAATCTAGGAATTTAAAAAGGAGAATATTTTAAATGAGAGTGGAGAGAGAGTAGATCTAACAAAAAATGTGAAAAGGGTAAATGTCATTATAATGTTTAGTATTAAGAAAATATAGAAATAGATATAATGGTTTCCTTCTAACATTTGAAAGAAAATCATGTGGAAGAGGCATTAAATTTGTACTATTTGATTTCTGAATTAGGTATATAGAAGTGCCTAATAAATGATTTTTCCCCCTAATTTTATGTAATCTTCAGAGGACAGAATTAGGAGCAAAAGGTAGAAGATACAAAGAGGTCAATTTAGGCACATTCCATTATGGGAGATTTTTATTTCTCTTCATTCTTGTTTTATTTATTTATTATTTATTTTCATTTCTTTTTATTCCATTGAATTACTTATTTCTTAAAATTGATGTTATTTTGTATTTGGATTGCTAGGTTTGCAACGCTAACAAAGATCTAGACCTGTGAGAATTTAAACCTTGAGGGACATTACACAATTGTGTACTGAGGGGAAGGTAATGGCAATGGATATTCAGTTATGAAAGATACTGTTAATGTTGGGAATACCGGTGAACTATGATATGAAAGCACCATGAAAAGCTCTATTTACACTTTTGTGGACTCTTTAAGGAATGAAGAGAGTGGATAATGTATTCTGAAAAGAGACACTTTGAAAGTGAAATGGTTAATAACTATGGTGCTTTCCCAGGCCCTCAGAAAGATAACTGTAGTTGGAGTTTGTGTGTAAACACTCCTGAAACCTTCTTCATACAATTTGCTAGCTCTTTAAATTGTCTACCCAAAGGAACTGTATGTTCAGGCCTTATCATCAATGCTCAGTCATGTTGCCTTTTTTGTGGGATTAAAGATGTCTCCATATATAAAGTGTAAAATATTCCTATTAACAAATTTGAGCATGATAGACAATGGCATGCCTGTGCCTGAGGCATGCCCTTGGACTCAGCTTTTGAAAGGGAAAGAACCATAGCTTAAAGATACAGATATATTTTTATCTACTCAACTATTTTTCATGAAGTCTTTCAGGGAACCACATGGCCACATGAGGAAAGGATCCATATGTGCTCCAGAGCTGACAACAATCAGATGCCTCAACGGACAGGAATATAAATCTTAGAAAAAAGTGTCATACACAAGAATGCAAGATAAAAAATAGCAGGTTTTGAATGAGTGTGGTCAAATGCCTGAATGGTCCCAGGATGTTAGTTTCCTGGAAAGAAAATGAGGAGTTTCATTGGACTGAGTAGAAACCAGAGTCAAAGATAAGCAAGTAACAGAACTGTGACAAGTTAAACAAACAAACAAACAAACAGATGTCTGTCTCCATATAATACCAATGCAATATTCACAGCACCCACAGTAGCTATGAATATGCTAGTTTAGTTCTGAATCACAAAGTATAACAGACTTTCCAAATGGAAGACAGAACCAAAACACTTATACGAACACCAGAATGCCAAATCTCAACACTATAAAGTCATATCCTTCATAGCAACCAAGAAGTTGGTGCACTGAAGGGGCAAGGTAAGCCCCTCTGTAAGGATGTAAGGAATAAGAGTATACAAACCAAGGCCCTAACTCAATAAGACCTTTCTATTACCCTGAGTTGTTTTGGAACAGAAAATCCTGGGAACATAAGGACTGCACTTCCCTTATGACCCTGGCCAGGACCTTGAGAAGAGATATGGTTAACTGACTAAATCCTGGAACTAGCCATTCCAAGGAAACATTGTTCTTGGAGGGGGCGGGGACTTGGAGGGATTCGTCTCCTTCCCTGGCCTCACACAAGGTGATGCTTGCTAAAAAACACTTGACAGTATGCCCTCTTTGTTCTCAGCACTATTTAAACTGTAAGATTCACACCCCAAATTGGAATCTAAGCCATGGAGGAGAAGTCCTGCCTGGGACCCTGCTGAGTGGGACCTTGATGACTGTACTGGGGATTTCCCAGCTGATGGGTGGTCAGGTTTTATATATATATATATATATATATATATATATATATATATAAATCATAGTTGCTCTTATTTTACTATTCCTAAGCTTTTACTCTGTTGTCTCTGGCTTCCTTCCTACTTGCCTATATTCTCAATAAACTATATTGGATCTTTTGAAGTGCTGAGTGTTCCATTCACATGAATCCTAAACCTCCTTAATCAGACATGCA
>JAQQSW010017340.1:0-11482 GCA_028646575.1 Pseudocheirus occidentalis | reverse complement strand
GAAGGGAATACAAATGTATAAATATGTATACCTACTCATGTCTATATAGGAGGGTATATATGTGTATGAATACATATCTGAGCATGGGTATATATGTGTACATAGAGTGTTCAGGATCAATTAATTAGGAAGAGATGATACTTCAAAAGGTGAAATTTTGAAATGGGAGAGGACTTGAATGAGAAGAGACAGGGAGAGACAAAATGGAGTTAATCATCCCATAAAAAGGAGGCAAGAGATAACTGTTACAACTTTACTTTCATTTACTCTCATTCAATTTGGCTTAGGGAAGGAAAGACATAAACTCTAAGCTGAGTATCTTGCCACACAGAATAGAGTGGGTGACAGGAGAAGTATTCCAAGAATCTAGTATTTAAAGCTATACAATAAAATGCAACTGGGAAATAATACATACATGGATGGGGGCAGGGAGTCCCTCCCTGCCCTGCTAGAAAGCTAGAGGGGTGTTGGAGGAGGGCATAAAAGGGAACAGATTGTGGGAGGGGTCTTACAGTGGGATCAATGTTCTGGGCTGGGGGTTAGGCGCAAAAAGGGGAGAAAATTTGTAACTCAAAACCTTGTGGAAATGAATAATGTAACCAAGAAAATAAATTAAAATAAAAAAAAGTTACTGTAGACAGTATAAAATATTTTGGAATCTACCTGCCAAAACAAACCCAATACCTATATGAACACAACAACAAAACACTTTACACAAATAAAATCAGATCTAACTAATTGGAAAAACATCAGTTGCTCATAGTTGGGTGGAGTTAATATAATGAAAATGACAATTTTACTAATTAAATTATGTATTTAGTGTTATACCAATCAATCTACCCAACAATTACTTACCGAGCTAGAAAAAATAGTGACAAAATTCATCTGGAAGAACAAAAGGTCCAGAATACCAAGGCAATTAATGAAACGAAATGCTAGGGAAGGTGGTCTAGCACTACCAGATTTTCATCTCTATTATAAAGCAGCAGTCATCAAAATTACTTGGTACTGGCTGAGGAATAGGGTAGTAGATCAATGGAATAAACTGGGTACAAATGACTCAGTAGTCAACAATTATAATAATATACTGTTTGATAAGCACGAACACCCCAGTTTGGGGGATGAGAACTCACTATTTGACAAAACCTGCTGGAAAAACTGGAATAGAGTATGGCATAAACTGGGTATAGACCATCATCTAACACCATATCCCAAAATCAAGTTCAAATAGGTGCATGACCTAGGTATAAAGGCTGATAATGTAAATAATCTGGGGAAGCAAGGAGTAGTTTACCCGTCAGATTTACGGAGTAGGGAAGACTTTATGACCAAAGAAGAGTGAGAGAGCATTACAAAATGTAAAATGTATAATCTTGACTACATTAAATCAAAAAGTTTCTGTACAAAGCCAATGTAACCAAGATTAAAAGGGAAGTGGGATACTGGGAAAGAATTTTTATAACCAGTGTCTCTGATAAAGGCCTCATTTCTAAAATATACGGGGAATTAAGTAAAATCTATAAGAATACAAGTCATTCTCCAATTGATAAATCGTCAAAGGATGTGAACAGGCAATTTTTAGAGGTAGAAATTAAAGATATCTATAATCATAAGAAAAAATGTTCTATCACTTGATTTGAGAAATGCAAATCAAAACAACTTTGAGGTATCACATCTCACTAGTCAGATTGTCTAAGATGACAAAACAGGAAAATGACAAATGCTGGAGAGGATGTAGAAAAATTGGAATGCTAATGCATTGTTTGTGGAGCTGTGAAATGTTTCAGGAGAGTTGAACAGAATGGGTGGGTTTTAAATTTATGTCACTAAGAAGAAAGAGTTTTGATGACAAACAAAAATAGAATGTGTTTATGCTTTCAATAGCTCTCTAACTACAACTTAAATAGTCATTTTTTGATTTAAACAAAATAGAAACTTACTGAAAATAATGTTACAAAAGAGATCAGTCATATATACATGAAGATTTACATTTTGTAAAGATTCCCCAGTGGAACATCAGATCAGCTGTTTTAACCCAATTTTTTCAATTAGTCTAATCTCCACAAAACTTAATTCTATCAAACTCGGGGGACAGGTCAGGGAGGAAACTTGGTAGAGTGGATAGCCTTGAAGACAGGAATCTTTTGTCCATTACATACTAAAATTTTAAAAAAGGAAATTAAGAAAAACAACAGAACTGTTTCAAACATATTAAATGATTAAGAATGAATACTACAACAAAGAGTGACCCTATCCATAGCATCTAGCCTGTTCTCCAGGCTGCAGAAAGCAGGTTGGCAGGCTAAAATTCAATGCAGCTTGTCAGAATCCATGACAGAAGGAAGGGTATAATAAATATGTGGCAATTTACTTTGATAAAGACAACCCACTCCCTTAATTTGCCTTGTTAGTGAAATAAAGGAAGGAGAGGTATGAGTTTAGATGAGTTTAAGAGTACAGCTTGCCAGGAAGAGTTTTAAGTTCCAGAAAAAGCTTTATATAGCCAAGTAAATTGAAGGGAGACTTTATTCAGACATACAAATGGTAAGGTAGGGAGTGATTACCACATGAAATTACCAGAAAGGAAAGTTAGTTGAATTTTGAACAAATTAGATAAGCATCACAAATAGTACATCTTGGAGTTGTCACATTTATAGTGGGTTCCTGACTGTCTAATTACAACCCCTAGAAAACTGTATAATCTCAGATGAACTGCGGACATACACATTTTGTAATTTTCCACACACTGCAGTACTTAGGTCCTAATTCACACACTGTAGTTCATAAGAATTTCATCAAACACTTAAGTAGACCTAATAAGACCTTATGAATTCATCCTTCAAATGGTAAGTTGTTGTTAATATTATTATTTTCTAATTTAAAGCAAAATGTAGTCCATTAAATGTTTTCAAAAATTTTGTAGCAGATATATTTATTCATGTAAAAGCATTCAGCCCAAAAGGAGACATAACTTGTTTTAAAAACTTTTCTCAGATTTTATAATACAAGAGAAGATTTTCATATACCTGATAGCATTATTTAAAAATTAAATGTTTTAGTAGTTGGAAGATATTTCATTAGAACAGATTTTTAAAATACAGAGAAAATCATCTATCTGGCGTCATTTGGTATTTTCATTAACTGTACAAAATGACTTCCAAAGATGAGTATAGAGTTAGCCAGAGTGGAGTAAAGTCAAAGAAGCAACAAGAGTTCATTGATACAGTGCTTTCTTTAGTTCTTCAATATTACTACAAATAAGAGCAGAAGCTTGTTTTCTGTACTACTTTATAATGTTTAGGGTTTTTTTAATTTCTTACTTGTTATTTGAATTGCTGAGAATTTACATTACAGAAGAGTTATAAACTGCAAGACTGAAGTCTTTCCCTTTAGCCATCTAGTTTAGAGACATATGTAACCTAAAGGATAATAATATAAAAAAATTTGCTATCTTTTAACAGTTCAATTAATAAGATACAAAGCTTATTTTTTCCAAATTACATCAAAGAACTTATTAAATTATAAGAATTCTATATTTAGGACAAAAGCCACTTTATTATTACAATTTCCAAGACTGGTACTATATTAATTTTCATAATGTAATAGGGAAATGGCCTCTGTACCAGCATTTCATATATTTGAGAAAATATTCCTATTGCAGTATATATAAATAAATATATGTGCATGTGTGTGAAAGCATAGTGTTACTTAATTTTAAAAAAATCATTTATGTAATTACATTTATGTTAGTCTCCAAAATTTCAGAATAAAAAAAAATCAGAGGACTAGGTAATAGATTTTTATCTGAAGTTAACTTACACTGAGAAAGAATTTTATCTTATTCAACATTAGGAAAACTTATAGTATAATTGACAAAATAAATAAGAAACAACAATTTCATATGATTATACCAATAGATGCAGAAAATATCTTTAAGAAAAGACAACACCCATTCCTATCAGAAACATTAGAAGGCAAAGGAATCAAAGGAGTCTTTCTTAAAATGATAAGTAGCATCAATCTAAACCAATCAAACTCAATTAAAACAAAAAACTATCATCTGTGATGGGGAAAAACTGAAAGCCTTCCCAATAATACCAGTGGTGAAGAAGGGATGCCTATTATTATCATTATTATTCAGTGCTATACCACTAGAAATGATAGCTATAGTAATAAGATAATAAAAAATTTAATACAAATAGGCAATGAGGAAACAAAATTATCACTTGACAAGTGGCATGATGACATGCTTTAAAGATCTTAACTAAAAAGCTAGTTGAAATAATTAACATTTCAATAAAGTTAAAGACATATAATTAATCTATATAAAATCAACATTCTAAATATTATCAATAAATCCAGCAAGAGAGAGAAAGGACAATGTCATTTAAAACAAATGTAGATAATATAAAATACTCAGGAATATACTTGACAAGACAAACCCAGACACTATAAGGATATAATTATAAAATATGTTCACACAAATACAGACAGATCTAAATAATTGGAGAAATGTTCATTGTTAATGGTTAGGCTTATCACTGTTTTTTAAATTTATTGATTTACTTTTAGTTTACAAAATTCAATTTCACAATCTGTTGAGTTCTAAATTTTCTCACCCTTTCATGGTGGCATGCAATTTGATATAGGTTCTACAAATATCTTCACATTAAACGTTAGTCAAGTTGTAAAGAAGAATTATAGCCAATGGAACAAATGAGAAAGAAGGAAGAAAACAAAATAAAACAAAACACAAAAGAGAGAGCAAGTAGTTTGCTTCTATCTGCATTCAGACTCTGCAGTTCTTTCTTTTGATGTGGATATCTCTTTCAATCATTAGTCTTTTGTAGTTGTCTTCTAACCTTACATTGCTGAGAGGAGCCCAGTCTTTCAAAGTTGGTCATCACAGATATGATGCTTCTGTAATTGTTTACAAAGTTCTTCTGGTTCTGCTCCCCTCACTCAGCATCAGTTTATTTAAGTCTCTCCAGGTTTATTATGAAGTCTGTCTGTTCATCATTTCTTATAACACAGTATCATTCCATTCCATTCATATACCACAACTTGTTCAGCCACTCCCCAATTGATGGGAATCCCCTTGATTTCCAAGCCTTTTCTATCACAAAAAGAGCTGCTATAAATATTTTTGTACATACAGGTGCTTTTCCCACTTCTATGATCTCTTTGGGATGCAGTCCTAGAAGTGGTATTGCTAGGTAAAAGGTCATCCACATTTTTATAGCACTTTGGGCATGGTTCCAAATTGCTCTCCAGAAAGGATGGATCAGGTCACAAATTCACCAACAATGAATGTGTTCCAATTTCACCACATCCTCTCCAGAATTTATCATTTTCCTTTTCTTCCATATTAACCAATCTGATAGGTGTGGGATGGTACCTCAGAGTTGTTTTGATTAGCATTTCTGTAGTTAATAGTTTTAGAGCATCTTTTCATATGCTTATAAATATCTTTAATTTCTTCCTCTAAAAACTGCCTGTTCATATCCATTGACAATTTATCGGGCGGCTAGGTGGCACAGTGAATAGAGCACCGGCCCTGGAGTCAGGAGTACCTGAGTTCAAATCCAGCCTCAGACACTTAACACACACAAAAAAACTAGCCGTGTGACCTTAGGCAAGTCACTTAACCCCAACTGCCCTCCAAAAAGCAAAAAAAAAAAAAAAAAGACAATTTATCATTTTGGGAATGAATTCAATTCTTATACATTTGACTCCATTCCCTGTTTATTTTAGAAATGAGGCTTTTAACAGAGACACTGGTTATAAAAAATTATTTCCCAATTTTCTGCTTCCCTCCAAATCTTTATTTCATTGGCTTTGCACAAACCTTTTCATTTTAATGTAATCAAAGTTATCCATTTTCTATTCTGTAATGCTCTCTATCTTTTACTTGGACATAAATTCTCCCCTTCTCCATATATCTGACAGGTAAACTACTACCTTTTCTCCCAGATTGCTAACAATATCTCCCTTTATATGTAGATCATGCATCAACAGTAGCTTGATATTGCCACAAGCAATTATGTTTCTCTAATTATTGATATCTATCTTTAAATGTGTGAAAAATTTTTTGTAATTGTGTTTATATATTCCTGAGTTTGTTTTAGCAGGAAGATTTCCAAATATATCAGAATGAATAGATTAACTTTAAATTGAATGTATCTTTCTATTTCTTGCTATTTGACTGCATTAGAAATATATAGGAATGCTGAGGATTTATGTGGGTTTATTTTATATTCTGCAACTTTGCCAAATTCATTTAGTATCTCAAGTAGTTTTTTTTTTACTTGATTCTCTAGGATTCTCTAAGTATATCATCATATCATGTGCAAAGATTGACAGCTTAGGCTCTTCTTTGCCTAATCTAATTCCTTTGATTTCTTTTTCTTCTCTTTATTGCAACAGCTAACATTTCTAGTACCAAACTGAGTAAGAGGTGTGATAGTGCCCATCCTTGTTTCACACCTAATCTTACTGGCAATGCTTCTAGCTTATTCCCATTATATATAATACTTGCTGATGATTTTAGGTAGATAACACTTGTTATTTTAAAGAACACTCCATTTATTTCTATACTTTCTGGCATTTTTAATAGGAATGGATGTTGTATTTTTTCAAAAGTTTTTTTTTCTTCACCTATTGAGATAATCATATTTTTTATTGTTGATATGATCAATTAGGCTGAGAGTTTTCTTAATATTGAACCATCCTTGCATTCCTGTAATATATCCTACCTAATCAAAGTGCATTATTCTAATGATAAATTGCTGCAATCTTTTTGCTAATATTTTATTTTAAAATGTTCCATCTATATTCATTAGGAAAATTGATCGATAATTTTCTTTCTCTGCTTTGTCTCTTCCCAATTAATGTATCAGTACCATATCTGTGTCATAAAAAGAATTTGATAGTACTGCTTCTCCAATTTTCCCAAATAGTTTATAAAGTATTGGAACCAATTGTTTAAATGTTTACTAGAATATGCTTATAAATCCATCTGACCCTGGAGATTTGTTCCTAGAGAGTTCATTAATGGCTTATTCAATTTCTTTTTCTGAGATGAGGTTATTTAGGTATTTTACTTTCTCTTCTTTTAATCTGGGCAACTTATGTTTTTGTAAATATTCATCCATTCCATTGTCAACTTTAAGGAACCTACAATTGTGCAAAATAATTCCTAATTATTGTTTTAATCCTCTTCTTTGGAAGTAAATTGACCTTTTTCATTTTGGATAGTAGTAATTTGGTTTTCTTCTTTCTTTTTTTTAATCATAGGCAGACAAATGTACCTAAATTAATTTACCTATCCAATGTCCTATCA
The DNA here is from genome assembly GCA_028646575.1 of Pseudocheirus occidentalis. NCBI lineage: Eukaryota > Metazoa > Chordata > Mammalia > Diprotodontia > Pseudocheiridae > Pseudocheirus > Pseudocheirus occidentalis. The sequence goes on along the minus strand of JAQQSW010017340.1, from coordinate 4,140 downwards.
AATCAAACTACCAAATAATTATTTTATAAAGGCAGAAAAAATAGTAACAATATTCATCCAGAATAATAAAACAATAATTTTGAAAAATTAAAATAAAAAAATAAAAATTCTACATTTAAGGCAAATGGCAGTTATCACTGCAATTTCCAAGACAGGTACTATTTTCATTTTAATAATGCAATAGGGGGATGGCCTATGTAATAACATTTCATAAATAAAAACAATGTAGCCAAGAATACAATGAAACTGGGGGACTAGGGGGGAGGGGGTAATTTACAAGTCTCTCTTACAAAGGTTTCATTTCACAAATATATAAAGAAGTGATTGAAATTTATTAAAAAAAACATATGAGTCATTTCCCATTTGGTAAGTAATCAAAAGATTTGAACAGGCAATTTTCAGAAGAAATTTAAGCTATGTATAGTCACATGAAAAAGTGCCCTAAATCACTATTGATTAGAGAAATGCAAATTAAAACAACTCTGAGCTACCACCACACACATATCCAATTGGCTAGTATGACAGAAAAGGAAAATAACAAATGTTGGTGGGGATATGATTAGAATGCATCACTAAAGCACTACTGGTAGACTTGTAGATTGATCTAGCCATTCTGGGGAGGAATTTGAAACTTTGTCCAATGGACTATAAAACTTCGCATACCCTTTGATCCAGCAATACAGCTACTGTCTGCATCCCAAAGAGATCAAATCAATGGAAAAGCATCTCTATTTGCAAATATATTTATAGAAGCTCTTTCTGTGGTGGCAAAGAACTTGAAATTGAGAATTGGAAATGGCTGAACAAGTTGTAGTGTATAATTGTGATAGAATACAATTGTGCTATAAGAAAATAATGACCTATATGGTTTCAGAAAAAGCTGGGGAAAAAATAGAAACTGATACAAAGTGAAGAAAGAAAAGTCAGAACATTTTGTACGGTAACAGAAATATTATAAAGACAACCAACTGTGAATAATTTGCTGTTCTGATTAATGCCATGATCTAAGACAGTTCTAAATTAGTTATCATGAAAAATGCTTTCCACGTCTAGAGAGGAAACTAGAGTCTGAATGCACATTGAGGCTCAATGCAAATTAAAGCACATTTTTTCACTTTCTTTTTCTTGCTTATTTTTACAACATGGATAATACAGAAATATTTTACATGATTGCATATGTATGGTTTATACCACATTTTTATGTCTTCACAACAGATTAGTGAGGAGTAGGAAGGGAGAAAAGGAGGAGCCAAGAAGTCATAGCAAAAGGAGGAGTTTACCTAACCTCTTTCTCAAACCTCTCCAAATACATTTAAGTAATTACTGTAAATAAAATCTACAATGACCGAGCCTAAAAACAAGATAGAGTGAAACAACTTTCCTGACTAAGGCAATGTAAAGAGTCACTGGGAAAGGTGTGTTGTACCATGGTGAGGGAGGAGCACAGTCCAGCACAGGTCTGCAAATGTAGATCAGGCCCCAGAAAACCAGGAGGAGACTTTGGGGTGATTGAATAAGTGGAGGCAGTGGTGGTTTCCAGACCTCTCAGACTACATATTGTAAAAGGATCAGACAATGTGTCAGAAGGAGATTTACAGAACTACCTTTGTAGGGCACTTCAGCAAGGGAAGGACTCTGTTGCATTAAATCTGGGGTTCAGCCATGACTCTTATTCCCAGTGTGAGGAGGAGCACTAATGCACAAGAACTTGCAAGCTCAGGAGAGCAAAGACCCTGGTTACAGTTGCAGAGGTGAAAATAGTGTGTGTTGTAGCTCACAAATCAATGCATAGTACAGGAAAGCAGTAAACACCCTATCTCACCTTGATCATACCAACTTCGAAGAGCCAAAAACTTATAGGTCACCAAAATTCCCTCTGAAAATAGCTGCATTAAAAATCTGAAGCTTGGAACAGTATCCCCTCCATTTGGGAAGCAGAGCCCCACTTTAACATATGGTTAAAAGTCAAGAAATAGACTGAAAAATGAGCAAACAACAGAAAAAAAATCTGACCTTAGAAAGTTACTATGGTGATAAGGAAGATCAAAACACACACTTGAAAGAAGATAACAAAATCAAAACTCTTGCATCCGAAGCCTCAAAAGTGTAGTAGGGAGGGAAGGAATTGGAACTTTAAATTTTGAAAAAAAAAAAGTTAAACACTAATAAATAATTAATTAAATAAAGAGAAAAAAAGAAATATCCAGAATATGATTCGTCATATGGAGATGTAAATATCAGAAAGAGGGAAAGTGTATCTTGTTAGAGTCCTTGCCACCAATAGAAGAGTAGCTAATCCTTGAATGGTTCCCAGTCTGGGTATTCTTACACTTCTAAGCTATTACACTTACACTATAAGCCCGTGACAACACCCTCTGAAGAAGAGATTCCTCACATAAAACAAATAACTCCTGATGGGCTGACCTCTAGAGAACTAACCTCTCCATCAAAACTCTGACTCTAAAATTGTATAAATCTTCAATGTAGTAGTAATCATACCCACATTGGGTAATTTGTCATGGAGGAGTCTATGAAACTTCAAATACTGATGAGCCAGGGTAGCTGTAAAGTGTTACAAGTCCAAACTTTTGATCCAGAAGATAGTGAATATTCTACCATAGTTTGCCAATTGTGCTTCAGCCAGGAAGTCTTTTGCTTAATAACACCAGCCATGAAATAGTTGTCTAAAGTTTTCTTGAATTCCTAACATTCATGATCTACATTATCCAAAAGGTGATATATTTTGGGAGTATGGAAGAAGAACTACAGTACACACCATAGCCTACTTGATGGATTTCCACAAAGGCTATCATGCACTGCTTCATGTGGCAACATTAGGGATGGAAATTCAAAAATAACTCATGGTGCTAATACCCTTAGTACAGTGATGCAGTCATTGATTGCCTGAGATAAAAGTTGGCTTCCTTTAGAGTAAGAGGTTTGTCTCACAAGACAGAAACTTCTCAAGGGTCTGCTTCATCTGATTCTTTTGCTGTAAGGTCTTCTGGAGGCCCCTGATGTTAGAACTTGCAAGATTCCAAAGGCCCTTACTTTGTCAGGGGAAAGGCATCTGATTAGGTATTCAAACAATGATACAGTTTTAGTGAGCTTAGGATAAAACTGCAGTGTATATACTGTTAACAATGTTTCTAGTCGGGGTAGAGCCAAGATGGCGGAGTAGAAGCAGCAAAGCACCGCAGCTCCCACACAAACATGCTAAAAACTCATAAAATGGGACTCTAAAACAGATTTTCAAGCTCCAACACTCTCCAAAAGACAGAAAACACATCTGTTGCTATAGGCATCTCAACAGGTGGGGCTCTTCCCAGCACTCTGGGAGCAGCAGCCAAAATCCCAGCCCGGCCAGGCCCCAGGGCATCAGGCGGGGCCGAATCTATAGGAGAGCAGACCACCTGCACTGGAGGCACAGTTACCACATTTATCGGGCCAGAAGCAAAAAAGGCTAAGAGAAAGGTCAGTAGATTTTGCTAAATTTGGGGAACAGGTCCAGCCAAACTGCTCTAAGGGCAAGGAAGCAGTGGGAGGCGGCTGTAGCAGCAGGAATGGCTGAAAGCATCAGCGGCCTCCACTGAGCTGCTTCAGAGCCCTCGGCCTGCAGATAGCAGGGGGGCTGAGGCGACTAATCAGGGACAAGGGCTCTTGTGTTGAGTGGCCTGGATCTGGATCATAATCTTGAATGGTGGTCCTGGGGAGTGCTTTCAGTGAACCAAAGCTGGGGGGGGGGGCTGCAGCACCCCACTAATAGCTCCAGCAGCTGTGAAGGCCCCAACAATTTGGGACAGAGCTTTCCCCCTCCAGGAAGCAGAGTTCCACAGAGCTAAAAAACCAAGCAATTAGTAGACTGGCTAACATGAGGAAAAGGAAGCAAGGCAGGAACAGCAGTAAAACTCAAGAATCTTTTTTTGTGCACAAAAAAGATCAAAGCATGGAGCGGAAGGAAGACAACTCAGTCAGAACTCCCTCACTAAATGCTTCCAAGACACTGGAAGAATGCCTACTAGCTATGGATTGACTTAGAAAGGACTTTGAAAACCAAATAAGAGAAGTGGAGGAAAAATTGGAAAGAGAAATGAGAATGATGCGAGAAAGTCATGAAAAGAAAGTCAACAACCTGACTGA
>JAQQSW010017339.1:0-11482 GCA_028646575.1 Pseudocheirus occidentalis | reverse complement strand
TTATATCTTATTACAGAAAGGAACAAGGAACAAGGGAAGAATCAGCTGGTTTCCCTAAGGGAGAAACCAGCTTCACATTTTAAGATTCTATCAATTAATTAACAAGAGGAATGACCTAGTTTCCCTAAGAGGGAGTTGATTCAATCAATAGTTCACAATATATTGATCTTCCACTCCTGGGGTAACCATTAACTTTAGTTTCCAAATAAAGTTCTTAGACAACCACACAATCCTTCCACCCCTTGATTTCCAACAAACCTCAGTTTAGTCCAAGGGGAGGCCTTTTCTTCACTTTGACTCTGGGTAGTCTCTGTAATTCCCTGGATCCTCTTCTCTGGTCCCAGCTCCTTCCTGAGTCTGTCAAACAATCACCTAGCTTCAGGAGCTGAAAGCTGACAGGTTCTCATCCAGTCCTCAGGGATGAACAGCTCCCAGGTCCTTGTCCTCTGCAAACATCAGTTTCATCCAAGGGGAAGCCTTTTCTTCATTTTGACTCTGGGTGTTCTCTCTGATTCCCTGGATCCTCTTCCCTGGTCCCAACTCTCTCCTGAATCTGCCAGACAATCACCTAGATTCAGGAGCTGAAAGCTTACAGGTTCTCGTCCAGTCCTCAAGGATGAATAGCTCCCAGGTCCTTGTCCAGTCCTCAAGGCAATCCCTGGCACACACTGAAGTTCACAAGGTTCAGCACACCTCAAACCTTTCAGGACTTCTCTTGCCTGGAACTCAAAGATCAGCCAGGCCACCATCCTGTTCATATCTTCAGTCAGCTTCACTGAGGAACCAAATCCAAAATCTGTGTGTTTCTAAAATTCTCCTGCTTATATGCACTGGCCTTCTCCCAAGTCAACAGGGGAGTGTCTCAGCCAATAGCCTTCTTCCACGTCAACAGGGGAATTCACACCTTTTCACCAATGGACAGAGTTCTATACTTAGCCCTAAGTTACTAGGATCTACTTAACCCTAAGTATATGATCTACTTAGCCCTAAGTATCTGATGTACTTAGCCCTAAATTTCAAATTGATTACCATTAAAATCCTAATTTATGTTACAGTTTGTGTGCCTCCCCCCTTTCCTCCTCTACTAGATTATCAGCTTCTTAAGAGCAGGTAAACCATCTTCCTCATTTTATGATCCTCTGTGTTACCACAGAATATAGGTGATGCTCAATATGCATTTGTTGAGTTTAACTGAATCGAACTGGAAAGAATAAGCTCTTAACTCTGTATAGTTTGAAATCTCACCAGAAAAGCATACTGGACTGTGGGAATACAATGAAATAAACTCTTGTTTCATCCAACTTTGACTCTTGTTTGTCACTTATCTACACCATGTTCACCTCATGGGACAGTAGCATGCCAGATCATTATTTTCATTAACCCAAACTCTCAGAATTCTATATAATATTTAGCAAGTTTCATAAATGTTTATCCACATTTTACAGATGGAAAGCCTAAGGCAACAAGATATTAGGACAGGTCTCCAGTGAATTAGCAGCAAGTAAATGGGCTGCACACTGTAAGTACATTACCCTGCCATGACTTCAGGACAGCTTCTATAGAAACACAGCTGCAAGCCCAGTGCATGACTATTTAGCACTGAAACTGTGTAAGTGTTGAGAGTGTTCAGCTTTAAATAGGAATTTATTAGGCTAGATCAAATGTAATGAAGAATTTACTCCATTGACTCATTTTTGGCCTGAAGGTGACCCAGGGACCTCAAAAACTCTGTCAATACAAAATAAGCTAATGCAAGTCTTACCGTGCTTGAAAGATACTGAGTATAAGACAAGTGGAAGATTCTGTATCTAACTCTGTATGATAGAATTGAATTGAATTTGGAGACCTTCATCAAAATTTAGGTAACTTGGGGAAATCATTTTCTTTTCTCTTTCCTTTCCCTTTTCTTTCTCATCAAACCACCTACTAGGTAACATAATAGATAGCAAGGGAGATCAAAGCATGGGAACTTGAAGCAATGAAATAATAAGTGACAATAGGTTAGAAGCTTAACATTAATTTATGTTCACATGAACTTATTGAGTAATATACTCTTCACTGAGTGCCCCATGCTTTTAGAATTCCCACCTTATGTACATCCCAAGGTTTTAATAGCTTTCCATTATGTATAATGAATAAATTATCTAATAAAATCAACGAGGATGCAGCATATACAATGGCTTTGGCCATTGATGTTTCTCTCACAACCCTACAAAGGTTTCAGAAGTAATTTAGGTTACTTAAGAAGTCAGCAGAGTAGCTTTAATAGGCTAAATCAGAGCATAAAGATCTAGGGTTGAAGTTTGACTTCCACAAGATGTAACTAAATTAATTCTGCTCCATGGTCACATTTTCTAACTCTTAGGAAAATTTCTCCAATATGTGCTAGTTGTTATGAGTGTAGAAATACAAACGAGTGTACTAACTAGTTTATAGAAGGAATTGCCAATAACAAATTAAATGTTACAAACAGAGGAGAAATTAGGTGGAATAAAAACAGAAACTTGCTTGAGCTTCAGTTAAAACCACCTCCAATACGTATAAAAATGCCTCTATACAAATTTTGGAGCTACAGAACACACAAAGTGACAGAGAGAAACAAATATCTCACTGAAGGCAGCCTGGCAGGCCAACAGGAAAGGTCCATTGCACTGGGCTGGGAGTGCAGCACAGTCTCTTGATGGCCACACTGGCCCAGACCTGCAGCACAGACCAGCTGGGGAAGAATTCAGAAGATTTAATCACTGACAGTTGTGGTTGTTTCCAGATTTCTTAACCCAAAAACAAACAAAGAGAAAGTACATGGTCAATGGGGAACTCAGTTGATCCTGGGAGACAAAGGTGGCAGCGGCTGCTGCAGCAGCTGCCCCCTGAGCTCCAGGCCTACAAATCATAGGGGGATTAAGTGAACGTCTGGGGAAAAATTGTGACAATCACTTTGCTGGCACTGAGGCAGGATGTTCTTGCTTTGCACTGCTTGGATTTGGGTTATGGTCTTGGGTAAGGAGCACAAGTGTGGCAAAACTGTTTGAGGTTTTCAAGTGGCAGTCCTCTTCACAGTTCTGAGGCAAGTGCCCAGAACAAGCTTTGATGATAATTGCACAAAACCCCACTCTCCACTCTGGAAGCAGAGTTCTATTGTGGTAAAGATCTCAAAAGTCAAGCAATTGGGTGGCATGATGAGCAAACAGAGGAAGAAAAATCAAACTATATAATGGGTTTTTAAAACCATTTAAAGGATTAAAATGAAGAACCAGAAGAAGAGAGAAAAGTCAAAACTCCTGCATCAAAGGCCTCCAGGAAAAATATCAACTGATCACAGGTCATGAAGGAGCTCAAGAAAGATTTTAGAAATCAAATAAGAGAAGTAGAGGGAAAACTTGGAAGAGAAATGAGAATAATGTAAGATAATCATGAAAAGTGAGTCAACAACCTGCTAAAGGAGACCCCCAAAATACTGAAGAAAATAACACCTTAAGAAACAGACTATAACTTATATTGAATTGTTTGTCTTTCCAGTACAGGTGGGCCAGGAGGGAAGGAAGAGAATCTGGAACTCAATTTAAAAAAAAACACAAAAAAATTGTTTTTACATGCTACTGGGAAATAAGATTTACAGGCAATGGGGTATAGAAATCCATCTTGCCCTTCAAGAAAGTAAGTGGTAGGGTATGGGGGGATACAAGAGAGCGCAGATTGGGGAAAGGGGTATTCAGCAAGCTTGCCATATTGGGGGCAAGGGAAAGATAGGGAGAAAATTCATAACTAAAAATCTTGTGGAAATTAATGTAACAAAATAAAAATAAATAAATAAAAATTTAAAAATATAGGGGAAATGAACTGAAGGGGAATTATCTGCAACAAATTTCCCTAATCTCCTGGGCAAAGATGATAAAAGTGGAAAATGGCAAGGTTCATGTGCTGATGCATTTTTTGTGGAATTGTGAATTTTTCCAAAAATTCTCATATGTTTGGAACTGTATCCTAAACTTCACTAAACTGTTCATTCTTTGAGTAAATGGTACAATTATTAATTTTAATTTCAAAATGGATGAACATACATATGAATATAATGGAATGTTCATAAATATTACAGCTTAATAGTTGGAAGGCACCTCTGCAGTCATTTAAAATGATACAATGAAACAATTTCCATTTAAATGCATCTAATAAGTATTAATACAGACTGTCTATTGCTTTTCTTTTTTTTAATCCCTAGTGCCAAGCCAGAGTGCTTAACTTGTAAGAGTTGCTTAATAAGTTGCTTAACTGCCTTTCTTTGAAGACATCAAGAAAGATGGCTCACCATCTCTCCATTTAACTTCTGGGAAATTTTGTTTCTTAAGATTTTTTTCCTAAACATCAAATGTAAATTGGGCTCTTCAATTTCTACCCACTCATCTTGGTTCTGCCTTCTGGGATCAAAAAGAATAAATCTAAACCATTTTCCATGACAGCTTACAAATTCTTATAAATGAGTAACATGACCTATCCTAAGTCGTCTCTGGACCAAATGTGGTTATTTTTTTTTTCAACTGATCCTAATACATTGTGGACTCAAGGCCTTTTGCCACCCTTATTGCCCTCCACTGGACAGTTTCCAATTGGCTCCTATTCTTAAATCATAGTCCTGAAAACTGAATGCACTTCTTGAGATACATTTTGACAAAGGCAAGAGAGCAGTAGTATCCATATGTAGTAGTTATAAACAAGTTATAGCTTATGTGGATGACACAATATATTGATGACTTATATTAAGTTTGGATTCTACTGAACAATCAAGATCCTGTTTAAAACAATTGTTATTGAATAATGCCTCTCCCATCTTATAATTGTGAAGCTATTGTTCTGCTTTGTTTTCTTTTGTACTTGAGTATAGACTTTACATTTCTCCTATTGACTTTCATGAAATTTGATGCACCATGGTCCTGAAAGTTATAGAAAATTATTTTTGGAATTCAACTGGAATTCAACATACAGTATGCTACCTATTACAGCTTTTTTAAAATTTCACCCACAGAATTGATAAGCATTGCATCTATATCTTCATTCAAAGAAGTGATTATGAAAATGTTATAGTGCCATAAGGAATACTAAAAGGCATGGATTCCTGAGAAACCTTGGAAGATTTGTGTGAACTGATTAAAATTTAAGTGAATAAAAAAGTGAAAAAAGTGAAAAAAAGTGAATAAAAGTGCCAGAGTAATAGTTTATAGAATAATTATTATTAAATAAAGGAAAATAACTTTAGAAAATGTGGTTAATGCAAATATGAATTCTGACTTCAATGGCCAACAATAAAATACATTTCTAAAATCTTCTTAAAGACTGCTTTGTATTATTTTAATAATGTCATCCATCAAACTAATGGTTTGCTGAAAACTATTGAATTTGCCTTTCAATCATGCTCATTTCTTCACTCCCCAGAAAATGCAATTTGCATTGACTCAATAATTTTAAATACCATATGTATGCACATATATGCATAACAAACACGTGTATATAGACAGCCACATTGTCATATAGTCCCTGATAATTTTCTCCCCCCCACTCCCAGTACCTTCCTTAATTACTAGGTGATTTCATTATCTCCTTAGCTATGTTGAGTTTTAACTACCAGTTAGACATTTCTCTTCTGTTCTTTCCATTTCTAGAGTTTTAGTCTTGTTTATTTGATTTTGTCAGCTATATTAATAAAACAATCAGTGAATAGCTGTTGTTTGTCTCTATCTGTGTTGTATTATCATACTCCCTAAACAGTGATGCTTTGCTTTCTTTAGTCTTTCTCTTCCCCAAGATAGCTTTCAAAAGCAAGTTGTTCTCTTACGTTTTCCTCCTTTTAAACTAAGCTAAGAGTTGGCCAAGGTTGCTCTTTGTTTGTTTTCCTTTTGCAATCAGCCTGTCACCTGTTTTTATTTCCATCTTCTGCATATGTTTTTTAAGAAGTAAAAAAAAAAAACCCAAACAAACAATTAAGTGGATTGGCATGCACTCCAATTTCACAATCTGGTCTTTTTAGACAGCTTCCATTTTTTTCACTCCTTATGTGAATTAATTTCCTTTCTATGTTCAGAATTTCATCTCTGAGAGTTTCCCATTACTTCTGGGCTGACCACAGGATCCCACCTATTGTTTTCTGAGCATTTTTCAATTTCCCCTCCAAAAATGTGGGACACACATCAGACTTTATCCCACTTTCTTTTCGATTTTAGAAATAGTATTTAAATCTCCCGAGACTCTTAAAATATTTGTCCCAGCACCCATTTCCTGGGTCTGATCTGATGTCATCTGAGACACTTGGGCCTGCTGATCCTTTTCTCCTGATGATGCTGGACTGACATTGATACCATGGGACAATCAGTTGGGAATACTGGCAGATTCCATTGTTTCACTTCTCCTTGTGATCCCTGATTTAGGTGTCCAGACCCTATGTGATGTAACACATAGGGAACACAGAGGGAAAAAGTAACATGGTTGTTCCTGCCACTTGGGTAAAGGAGGAGTCATCAAGTTACAAATCTTGTAATGGGCTGGAAAACCACCAGACCTTACCATTTTTCTTTTACTATATCTTGAAGCTAAATGGGCCTTACTTTGCCCTTTCTCTAGGCCCTCCAGGCACCAAAGCACTATCATCTGAACAGTTGGTGTTCCCTAAGCATTTCTGGGCCTTGATTCCTAACCCAGAGACATAACCTAAACATGTCTTATCTTTTCCTCAGGTTGTATTCTTTTGTCTATCTTGTCTCTCCTAATTAAAGTGCTCTTTAAGAACAAGAACTTTTGAAAAATTCCCAGTACATAGTATTGTGCTTGGCACAAAGTAAATGCTAAACAAACATTTTCCCTTTTATTTTTTCATTAATTAATTGGCTTCTATATCAGTGAAATGTGGGCAAAATTTAATTTCTCAGAGCAGCTAGGTGGTGTAGTGAAAAGAGCACTGTTCCCTGGAGTCAGGAGGACATGAATTCAAACCTGAGCTCAGACACAACATTTACTAGCAGTGTGACTTTGGGCAAGTCACTTAAGTCCAATTGTCCCACCTTCCCCCCCCCCCCCAAAAATTAATTTCTACCTTTTAATCCCTTCATCATTTAAGGTAATTAGCCAACTCAAATCCCAGTCATTCCATATAATACAAGTGGAATCTTAGATAAGTCATTTCTTTTCTCTGTATCACATGCTCCTCAATTGTAAAATGAGATAATTTAATTAGATGATTTCTAATATCCCTTCCAATTATAATTCTATGATTCTATGAATGTATTACTTTTCCAACAAGGTTCACTGACACTGCAAACACAGTAATTTCTATTCTGTTGAAGAAATATGTTGTTTGTTTCATTAAGCCAAACACATGTTTAATTTATGGAAAATTATTAAATAAATTATGTGTCAGAAGTGATCAATTCCAGGGTCGTCATTACTTTTTTTTTTTGCTTTTTTTGGGGGGGGAGGGCAATTGGGGTTAAGTGACTTGCCCAAAGTCACATGGCTAGTTTTTGTGTCAAGTGTCTGAGGCCAGATTTGAACTCATGTCCTCCTGACTTCAGGGTCAGTGCTCTATTCACTGCGCCACCTAGCCTCCCCGAAGTCATTACTTTTTGATGCTTCTCAAAGTACTTCTAAGGAAGTGTTAGCAATATAAAGCTTATCAGTTAATATGCATGCGACTTCAACTCTTTGCTTCATGACAAAAGTCTATATACTGTAATAACCCACTTTGTTGTGTGACTGTGCTCATTTATACCTGATTTTGTATCACTTGCCCTTCAATATTCTTCTCAACAACCTATTTGATGTGAATTAATGTTCACTAATTCAGTCCTTGTCATATTTGATTGCTTAATTAATGTGTGCTCCTGAGTCAGGTATACTGTCTTGGGGGGAGACGCAGACACATATACTATTAAGGGTATAAAGACAATAAAGAAAAAGCCACAGGGACATATAAGAAATAACAACTAGTTATTGATGTAGGGTTTTGTGTCCCTGGGCCATTCGCCTACATCCATCTCTACAAGAAAAAATTCTTTCATTTTTCTTTTCTCTGCTGCCAGTCCATTTATAGAATCATCCCTTTTCTTTATGGAGGTTTTAGCTCTCTTTGACTCCCTCTCCCCATCTCCTGGGTGATGATTAAGCACATTATAGTCTTTTAGTCTGACACTAGCAGTGGGATGAGAAGGAAGGCAGAAGCTGGCAAATGACTGAAGTGAGCTTTGGCCTGATTTCAGAAGAAATAATATGACATAGAGTGTTGGCACATGTTATGCTCCCTTAGGAATCAAGCTCTGGCTTTAAATCATGACTCACCTTCATTTCTGCGTGGGTAAAGTTGATAAGAGATGACCTTCTGTGAGGATTATAAACATTCATCAAGTAACATAATGAAAGTATAAAATATCATGTTTAACCATGACTCAGTGAACTATACTAAAATCCTGGTTAAAAGTTCCTGTTAGACACAAATTCGGTTATTAATGAAGGTCAAGTCAAGTTTCCCAACCACAAAGTGACAAGGAGGGCATTGCTCTTTTAATGGAATATTGAAAACCTCTAAAATGTAATATTAGCCTTGTAATTCAGAGCCAGCATCTTAATCAGGCTGGGTTGGCCTAGGTAGTTTGGAATTCAGTAATAACCTTATGGTTGACCTACTTTTCTTTCAAATCTACATGATAAAGAATATTTTGATACATGTGATATATATACATATATATATAAATTATATGAGTTTGCAAATATATATGTCTATACACATAGACATTTGCACATTTAAATATGCACACATATACATATACAGAAACACATGCACATGTATGTATATGCACACATTATGCATACATACATACACATGCACATATACATACATACTAGCTTACCAAACACCATGACATTTTAGACATTTATGGAGACTATATCTATATGACATCAGACATCCAGAGGACTGAAAAATTTAAATAAAGAATGTATAGGTTTGGTTTCCTTGATGCCAGATATTTAAGTATTTGAAATTGTCTACATAATTAACTTTTTCAAATTGTATTACAATGGTGGCACTGAATTTGAGGTCAAAGGCTCTTTCAAATCTCGGTGCTACTATACACTCTACATTATTTCCACATCCCATAAAGCTTGCATACTCTCATCTTCAAAATGAAGGGGTTGGACTAGATAATCAAAATAGTTCTTCTAACTCAATATCTCACTATTCTTTGCATTTAGCACCATGCTTGACCCAATATGACTACTTAGAAATTTCAGTCCCCAAGCCATAAATGCCAACCCTCATTCACACTCTAGGGCAAATATCACCAGTAAGTGAAATAATCATACCATTTTAGAGTTGGATGGAACCTTAGAGATTAGTCCTTGACACATGAAGAAATTGAAACTTAGAGAAGTTAAATTTTCTTCCCAAGGTCATACAGTGGGTTTGGGAAAGAAACCAGAGTAGAAAATATGCAGTCTTATGGATTTATTCTCCATCATGGTTTCCAACATTTAAAAATACATTAACTTGCAACATTCCTAATCTGGAAGTGTGTTTTGCATGAATTCACATGTATTATGTGTATTCTATTGTTCGTCTTCTCAGTAGGTGGGAGAGTGACTGTAAGAAGGAAAGAATGGAAAATTATTTTTTAATTCAAAAATAAAAAAGAAAGTATAGTGAGTTAAGAAATATTCACTAAAGTGCATTTTTCAAATCAGTCCTGTAATTCTAACCCATAATGTTTTACAAGTTTTATCTTTCAGTGGGTTTCTCAGCATTTCCTTCGTCTTACTTCATGACACCTTAGGACTTCTTATCTCTATTCTAGGGAATTTGAAATAATACTTTTACCCTCCTCTTGGGTGGGATATTCTGATGCTTGTTTTTGCATATCATTTTAGGGGTTTTCTCTAGCTCTCTGAAGGAGATAAAAAGCTGACTGTATCCTATAATCTTCCTTATCCCACTGACATCCAAGTCCTTACCGATTGCTCAAGAGACCTAAGCAGGAGGAGCAGTGAATTACTTCTAGACTTACAGTCAGGAAGACTTCCACTGAACATGCCTTTAACACTTATTAGTTATGTGACCATAGGCAAGCCTCTGAGTCTCAGATTAACTATGTGCAAATTGATAATTAAATAACCCATACCTTACAGTGTGTTTGTGGAAATAATAAAATACCTATCAATCATTTGCCCTAATTATATTACATTAAATCACATTAATTATAATATATATTTTATATATGACATAACATAATATAACATTTTTATCATGATACCATATAATAGAAATCATTTCATATATTATTTCTAAGCCTATTTGGGCTAAAATCAAGTATAACCTCAACCATACTATGTTGTACTAGAGGTTTTTTCCAGAGGATTTTTATCATCTTTTCATTCATTTCACTGTTTCTTTTTTCACATCTGTCTTATTAAATAAGTTACTCTGGATCTGCCAAAATAGTTTCTAGACCTGTTTCAAATAATGGTTTAAACGTGAAGAATTTAAAGGAAATGCTGGGTTTTAAAACAGCCTTCAGGTTTCTAAAACTGAGCTCCTCAGTATTCTAGTAGAAGGTATAGCCACTGCCAAAAGCTTATGTGTTTCCTGGCCTTGCTATCTTACTGATACAAAGCTGACTCTACCTCCAGAGACATGTAAGCTGGAGACAGATGAGAGAAAGAAAGGGAGAGACACAGAAAGAAGGAGAGACTGAGTCAGAGTAAGACAGAATGAAACAGCTAAAAGTGAGTTGGAGTCAGTGGACTAGATTAACATACTGGATTTTTCACTTACTGTGTGACGTTGGAGCAGTGACTTTGCCTCTCTTGGCATCACTTTCCTTATTGGCAAAATGATGGGATTGGACTAGATGACCTTTAAGGGGTCTTTAAGTTCTAAATTTATGCTCCTTTGTTGTCATGGCTCTACATACAGCATCCTATGCTATATTTTATAAGGTCCCAAATTCTGTGTGGGTGTGAGTGAGGGTGGGAGGGTGTTTAGATAACCCAAGGGGTATGCTGAAGTCAGCTCACACTAGGTCATGAGATCATATTGTTGAATTTTCATTTGTAAACATTTACACCACAAAAATAGGCAAATGCCACCAACCAAGGCTTGATTTACTGTTTTACTGATTGTTGAGACTTACAAAAAGGGATGGAGAAAATCTTAATAGTGGAATTTAAACTTAAAAGTATGTCATTCAGACTTTTTTTTTCCTCCTGGACAGCTGGTTATTAAACATTCTTCAACTCACTGCTCTTTGTACCTTAAGTCAAATATAAAGTAAAAAGCATGTTTTGTGTATGGGTAACTTGTACATATAGCTATGTAGCTTGTGGTTGTTCCCTTATAGTTTGAAATATTTAAGGAACTTTACCCTTGTGAGAGTATTTGTGTGTATGTGTATATACATAGAAAAATGTATTTTTTTAACTTGGTACTTTCTTTTTTTTTTTTTTTTTT
>JAQQSW010017338.1:0-11482 GCA_028646575.1 Pseudocheirus occidentalis | reverse complement strand
TCTCTTTTCATGATTTTCTCACTTCATTCTCATTTCTCTTCCCAATTTTTCCTCCACTTTCCTTATTTGGTTTTCAAAGTTCTTTTTCAGTTGATGTATAGCTTCTAGGCATTCTTCAATTGTCTTGGAAGCATTTGGTGTGGGAGTTCTGAGTTCTGGGCTCTCTTCCTCCTGTTTCATGCTTTGTCCCTTTTTGTCCACACAAAAGGATTCTAGAGTTTTATTGGTGTTTTTATTTTGCTTCCTTTTCCTCATGTTGGCCAGCCAATTAATTGGTTGGTTTTTTTAGGTCTGTGAAACTCTGCTTCCAAGGGAGGAAGCTCTGTTCCAAATCACTGGGGTTTCCAAACTGCTGGATCTATTAGGGGGGTGTTGCAAGTCCCCCCAGCTTTGTCTTGCTGGAAGTGCACCCCAGGACCACCACCCAAGACCACAATCCAGATCCAGGCTGCTCAACGCAAGAGCACTTGTCCCTGATCAATCGATTCAGCCCCCCTGCAGAGTCCGCAGGCCAGGGGCTCTGAAGCAGCCTGGTGGGGGCCGTCGTTGGTTCCAGCAGTTCCCTTCCCCCACTGCTTCCTTGCCCCGGCGGCAGACTGGCTGAACTGCTTTACCATCCCCAAATTAATTTTTAAAATTTCACTTTCACTAACCGTCTCTGACAACTTTAAGATCCCCTCAGGTGGGTGCTTTAGATTTTCTTTGAAGTAGACTCAAGCTGCGGGAGGCTCGCTCCTCCTGACCACCCTGGGGCCTGGTCTGGCCATGGTTGTGGTTTTGGGCTGGGCCTGTCTCTGCTATGGTGAGAGCTGCCCCTCTCCCGTCCCCATTCCTCACACTTTGGCACATGTGGAGGTGCTGGAGGCTGTAGAACCTCTGCTGACTGGCTATGACTCGGAGGGGCTCGGCTCAGCTCAGCCCGGCTCCTTCCCAACGCCCTGTGCCTGGCCATGGTCTTGGCTTCAGTCTGTTCCAGCCTCCCTCCCCGGCCTCCACGATGAGCCCCTGCTGACTACCTTCAGCGAGAGATGTGTTCTCTGTATTTTTGTGAGACTGAGAGTCCTAGACTTTGTCTGGGCTCATAATTTTATGGGTGTGTAGGGTGGTGGTGTGGGAGCTGCAGGACCTTGCTGCTTCTATGTCTCCATCTTCCATACTCCAACTCTTGCAACCATACATTGCTACTGGAAAAACAATAGTTTCACTATACAAACCTTTGTTGGCAAGGTGATATCTATGCTTTTTGGTATCCCTCTCCAGATTTGCTACAACCTTCCTTCAAAGGAGCAAGTATCTTTTAATTTCACAGCTCCAGCAGCTGTCCACAGTGATCTTTGAGCCCAAGAATATTAAGTCTGGCACTACTTGCATTTCTTCTGATAGGACCAGCTGCCAAGATCTTTGTTTTTGATTTCTTAAGTTAAACTTTACACTCTCCTCTTTCACCCTCATCAAGAGGCTTCTTAATTCCTGTTTACTTTCGCCCATCAAAGTGGTATCGCCTGTATATCTGAGGTTGTTGATATTTCTCCTGACAACCATAATTCCAGCTTTTGATTCATCCAGTCTGGCATTTTGCATGCTGTACTCTGCATATGAATTAAATAAATAAGGTGAAAATATTCAGCCTTGTTGCATTCCTTTTCTAATCTTAAACCAATCAGTTGTTCCATGTTTCATTTTTACTGTTGATTCTTGGCCTGCATACAATTTCCTCGGGAGACAAGTAGGATGATCTGGTACTCCCATGTCTTTGAGGACTTGCCACATTTTATTGTGATCCACACAATCAAAGGCTTTAGTGCATTCAACAAAGCAGAATTAAACGGTTTTTTTTCTGGAACTCTCTTGCTTTCTCCATAATCCAGTGAATTTTGGCAATTTGGTCTCCAGTTCCTCTGCCTCTTTGAAAACAAGCCTGCTCTTTTGGTAATTCTCAGTTTACATATTGCCAAAACCTAGCTTGAAGAATCTTAAGCATAACCTTGTTGGCATATGAAATGAGTGCAACTGTTTGGATATTTGAATAATACGTCGAATTGCCATTCTTTAGGATTGGGACATAAACGTAATTTTCTAATCTGGTGACCATTGTTGGATTTTTTCAACTTTGCTAGCATATTCAGTACAGAGCTTTTACAGAATCATCTTTTGGGATTTTAAGTAACTCAAGTGGAATTTCATCACCTTCACTAGCCTTGTTAGCAATACTTCCTAAGGCCCACTTGATTTCATTCTCCAGGATGTCTGGAGATGTAGAGGTCAGTAACCACACCATCATGGTTATCAGTGATGTTAGGATCTTTCTTGTACAGTTCTTTGGTGTATCCTTGCCACCTTTTCTTCATTTCTTCTGTTTATGTTAAACCATTTTTTGTCTTTTGTCATGCCCATTTTCACATGAAGTTTTCCTTTGATATCTGTAATTTTCTTGAAGACATCTCCTGTCTTTCCCATTCTATTACTCTCTTTATTTTTTTGCATTACTCATTTAAGAAAACCTTATTATCTCTCCTTGCTATTCTCTGGAATTCTGCATTCAGTTGGGTATATTCCTTTCTCTTCCTCTTTTCCCTTTTGCTTTCCTTCTTTCTCCAGCTATTTGTAAAACCTCATCAGACAGCCCTTTTGATTCCTGGTTTTTCTTTTTTCTTTGTCGTATTTTTTGTTGTTGACTCCTGTATAACATTGTGTACCTTTGTCCATAGTTCTTCAGGCACTCTGTTTACCAGATCTAATGCCTTAAATCTATTCATCACTTTCATTTCATATTTATTAGGAATGTCAGTTAGGTCATGCCTATATGGTCTGATGTTTCTACCTACTTTCTTCAACTTAAACCTGAATTTTTCAGTAAGAAGCTCATGATCTGAGCCACAGTCCGCTCCAGGTCATGTTTTAAGTGACTATATAGAGCTTCTCCATCTTTGGCTGCAAAATATTTAATCAATCTGATTTCTATATTGACTATCTGGCGATGTCCATGTGAAAAGTTGCCTTTTGGGTTATTGAAAAAGAGTATTTGCTATGACAAGAGACTTCTCCTGATGAAATTGTTAGTTTCTGCCCTGCTTCATCTTGTAGTCCAAGGCCAAACTTGCCTGTTATTTCAATTATCTTTTAATTGCCTCCTTCAGTATTCCAGTTGCCTATTATGAATGTTACATCTTTTTTGGTGTCATTTCTAGAAGACATTGTAGGTCTTCATAGAACTGATCAACTTTGTCCTCCTCCGTATTGGTGCTTGGAGCACAGACATGCATTACTGTCATGTCGAACTGGCTTGAACTTGTATTCAAACAGGTGTTATTCAGTCGTTTTTGAGGCTATAGCCTAGTACTGCTTTTCTTTTCCTTTTATTACCTGTGAAGGCTGTGCCATTTCTTCTACCTACACTTCTGTCTCATGAGTATGTAACATTACTGATCATCAGACTGTGTCAAGTAGTCAGATATTGAGAATAGTCTTAGCTATAAGACATTAAAAATCTTTATTCCATTTTGAATACCCTTACTGTCTCAGCTGAAGACATGGCCTCTTCAACAACAGAAAAAAGCAGAGATAATTCACTAAGAATTCCTTCTTTGCCCCTCTTTCTTTCCTTGTATCACTCAGATATCTCCCTCCAGTATTTCCTCCTTTACTCCTGTCTCATGTGAAGAGTTAGCCCTTCTTTTTCTCAAGATGAACACCTCTACATGAACTCTTGACCCCATTCCATCCCATCTTTTCCAGAAGATTGCTTCTATCATCTCCATTCTCTCATTCATCTTTTTTCTTTCCCTATTTACTAGATGCCTCCCTACCACCCAGAAACATGCTGATGTTTCCCCATGTTGAAAAATACCCTTACTGTATCTGATCATCCTCAATCGCATTATCTCAATATCTGTTCTCCTCTTGATGTTTAAAGTCCTTGAGAAAGGCATCTTCAAACGGTGCCTCCACTTTCCCTCCTCTCACCCTCTTCTAAATCATCTGCAGTCTGCCTTCTCATCTCATTATTCAACTGCAAGTGCCTTATCGAAATTTATAGATGATTTCTTAATCGCCAATTGAATGGGCTTAACTCTCCTTCTCCACATTTCTGCAGCTTTTGACACTATTGATCACTGTCTTCTGAATACTCTTCTCTCTAGGCTTTTGTGACACCGCCCTCTTCTGGTCCTTCTCTTACCTAGTCTCAGTTTTTTTTCTTTGGATTTTCCTTCAGGACATGATCTTTGACCCTGAGTGACTTCCAAAGGTCTGTCCTTGGCCATTTTCCCTTCTCCCTCTATACTTTGTAGTTTTGTGGAACTCCAAGGAGTTCAGAGATCATTTCTAAGCAGATGATTCCCAGAGGCATTCATTCAACCCAACCTTTCTCCTGCCCTCCAGTCCTACGTCACCAACTACCTATTGGATATCTCAATGTAGAGGTACCACAGATATCTCAAACTCAATATGTCTAAAACAGAACTCATTTTCTTTACTCCCAAACTCTCTCTTTTCTAAACTTTCCTTTTACTGTTGAGGGCTGAATCATCTTCCCAGTCATCCAGGTTCACAACCTTAGCGTCATACTCAACTTTTCCCATGTATTCAATTTGTGGCCAAGTTTTGTCATGTCTACCCCCATGACATCTCTTCTATAATGTTCTCTTCACTTACAAGCCACTCCTCATCTCTTCTCACCTCACACCTAGACTATTGCAGTAAACTTTTGGTTGGTCTCCTTCCCTACTCCAATATGTCCTCATTTAGCTTTCAAAGTCATTTCCTATATTGCCAGTCTAATCATATCACCTTTCTACTTAATAAACCACAGTGCCTCCCCATTACCTCTAAGATTCAATAAAAATCTTCTGTTTGACTTTTGAAGTCCTTCACGACCTTGCCCCTTTCTACCTTTCCAGTCTTCTTACTTTTGACTCCTCACATACTCTAGAATCCAGCAATACTGGCCTCTTTTCTGTTCCTTGTACATGACATTTTGTCTTTCACCTCTATGCCTTTTCCACATGGCTGAAATGTCCTGTCCCTTCACTACTACCTCCTAGCTTCCCTGGTCTCTTTCAAGACTCAGTTCAGATTTCATCTTCTGCAGGGTACTTTCCTGAGACTCTCCCCCAACCCCATGAGTGCCTTCCCTCTGAAATTACTTTCAACTTCTACTGCATTTGTACATTTTCTTCCCCTTTAGAATGGGAGGTCTTGAAGAACAGGGACTGTGTTATTGCTTTTTTAATGTCTCCATTGATTGGCACATTTGCTGGTAGTTAGCACTTAAATGCTTGTTGACTGACTATAGACTCAGTATTTCATCTGCATGCATTCTCCAGTCTAGGGCTATCCCTAGGGTGTTTGGGGGCTCTAGGTAAATTTGTTTTTCAGGTACTATCCTGTCTATATAAATGATTTGATGGAAAAAATGTATTGCAAAATTCCTGGGCCCATGTGAGGTATACCAACTTATCAATAAAATTTAGAATAATTAGTTTAAAACATTTATTAACCTTTTCATAGGAAGTATTGTGATTTAAAACACTGAATTATCACAGAGCCCAAATGACTGTCTGTATTATTATCATACCTGTCACCACCACTACAATTCCATCTAGTGTTTGAGAATACTGATGGTTAAAGAGTAAATCTCCATTGCCTCATTTTCCTTATTGGAGACAGCATTTATCAGATATATATAAAAAAACCCAACCAATTTATACAGTAATGGCTCATCTTACTCCTACACTGACCAAAATTCCTCAATATTTGATCATCTCATTCCCTTCCCCAAAGGAAGCTTCAATGCCTTTCTAATGTCTTAGGATCAAATATAAAGTCTTCTGTTTGGCTTTTCAATCTGTTTATAGTTTGGTTCTATCCTATCTTCCAGGCTGATTGCACATTATTTTTCCCTCATGCAATAAATGTTTCAGCAACACTTTGTTTTCACCATACATGGCACCTCATTTCCTTTCGCTGTGTCCTTTGTTTTGCACACCCCTCTCCAGAGCCAAAAACTTTAAGTTCCCTGAGTACAAGAACTAGTCTCACTTTTGTATTAGCATCTCCAGCACCTCGGACAGTACCTAATACATAGAGAGCACTTAATATATGCTTATTCATTAGTTATTGACACTACAAAAATAAAGATACAGTCCTGTACAGAAATACCAATAATTCAGGGTAGGCTATGATGAATTCAAGGTTAATGTATAAAGAGCTCAAGAACAAATTAGGGGGAAAAGATCGTACAGCTAGGAGGATTGAGGAAGAGGTGGTACATAAGCTCATCCTTGACAGAGGAAAAAAGACTTTTGTCAAAGTCATGAGATGAAGAGGGAGTGCGTTCCATGTGAAGAGGGCAGACTACGGAAATGCAGAGAAGGAGAGGATGACAAACAGAGCTTACAGAATTTATGCTTCTCCTGTTATCTGAATGGAACCGTATAAAACTAGAAATTCAAACAAAATGTAATAGTAGCATTAAGTAATTTCAGATGAAGCATGTACTAAAACAAGTCCATCAGGAAACCAAATAAAAAGCAGTTAAAATGATTAAAGATAGTGTACAGTAAATTGAGAGCTGGCGTGGTAGCCAGAAAGATTTGACTTTCAAGTCCAGTTTGACACATATTGGTTGGGTGACTGTGGGGAAGTCTCTAGCTCTCAGCATTATAGGTAACTCTAAGGCAATTGCAGGAAAGATACAGGCCCACATTGATAGAAGAAATCCTCTCCCCTTGGAGCTCCCTATGCCAATGAACTCACAGGCTCAATCCCTATCCTAAAAGAGATTACTCTGATTAATATAAACATTTTACTGACCTGTTATTGATTGTTGTCTTGGATATCTTTCAATAAAGTAACTAGGATAATTCACATGCTTGGCTAACTACTTAAACAAAATCAACTTGATAATTAATTACCCCAAACAATTATTATTTATGTGTCTCCTATCTGCTAGAACATGTATGCAGAGGTTTAAAATTATAATAACAAAGCATATTTAGGTACACTATTCTTACTGAAAATTAACATTTTAGTGAGAGCAAAAAGGTTTTTATACCATTAAGAAATAAAACAAAATATTTTAACATTGTTTTACCTCAATCTCCTTTATAGTGTCTATTTAGTCTACATTTCATAAGGTAACAGTGTACAGTAATACATGCACATAATTTAAAGGCAACTTTTTTTTAACTGATAAGGGTGTGATGTCAAAATAATTTTGAGAACACTATCTCAGGGTAATAGGAATTTAAATGACTTCTCCGTAGCATATGTCAGGGGTCAACTAGCTCCAAGCCAAGCTGCCTCTTAACACTTCCATATTTGAACTGGAATCCCCCTCTTTGCAGATTATTTGCATTACTTTTATTCCTCCCTTCCACCTCCCAAAGCAAAAGAGAATGGAGAAGTTTTCAGATCCAAGTTAACTACTTCTGAGGTTACAAAAATAATGGATGAGATGTGTAGTCTAAGTGACATATTGGAGAGAGTGCTGAAAGTGCTGAAAGACCAAGAGTCAGGAAGACTGAAGTTCAAATCAGATACTCACTAGCTGTGTGACACTGGACAAGTCATTTAATGGTTCTCATTCTCAGTCTCCTCTGTAAAATGGGGATAATAATGGCATCTAACTCAATGGATTTTTCTGAGGATTAAATAAAATGTGATGTATAAATTGCTTTGCAAACTCTAAAGTGTTATGTTAATGTGGTGGTAATTAAACATTTTTTAAACAATTTTATTTTTTATTTATTTAGTATTTTATTTCTCCCAGTTACATGTAAAAACATTTTTTAACATTTGTTTTTAAAACTATAAGCAAACTGGGAGAGCAAGGAATAGTTTACTCATCAGATTTATGGAGAACAGAAGAATTTATGACCAAACAAAAGATAGAGAACACTATGAAATGCAAAATGAATTATTTTGATTACGTTAAATTGAAAAGGTTTTGCACAAACAAAGCCAATGCAACAAAGTTTAGGAGGGAAGCAGAAAATTGCAAAAGAATTTTTACAACTAGTGTTTCTAATAAAGGCTTTATTTCTAAAATATATAGAGACTTTAGCAAAATTTATAAGAATACAAGCCATTCCCCAATTGATAAATCATCAGAGGATATGAACAGTCAGTTTTCAGACAAAGGAATCAAAGCTATCTATAGTCATATTTAAAAAATGCTCTAAATCACTATTGATTAGAGAAATACACATCAAAACAATTCCAAGGTACCATATCACACCTATCAGATTGGCTAACATGACAAAACAGGAAAACTATAAATGTGGGACAAGATGTGGGAAAATTGGAACACTAATGCATTGTTGGTGAAGTTGTGAACTGATTCAACCATTCTGGAGAGCAATTTGGCATTATGCCCAAAGGGCTATAAAAATGTGCATACCTTTTGACCCAGCAATACCACTTCTAGGTCTGTATCCCAAAGAGATCATAAAAATGCAAAAAAGGAACCACATGTACAAAATATTTATGACAGTTCTTTTTTTTGTTGGCAAAGAATTAGAAATTGAGGGGATGTCCACCAATTGGGGAACGACTGAACAAGTTGTAGTATTTGAATGTAATGGAATATTATTATCCTATGAGAAATGATGAGCAAGCAGACTTCAGAAAAAACCTAGAAAGACTATATGAACTGATGTTGAGTGAAATGAACAGAACCAGAAGAACATTGTACACAGGTACACCCACATTGTATGATGACTGACCTGGCTCTTCTAAACAATGCGAGGATCTAAGACAACTCCAAAAGATGGAAAATGCTATCTGCATCCCAAGAAAGAACTTTGGAGTCTGAATGCTGATGGCAGCAGACTATTTGCTCTTCTTTTCTTTTGTTGTTTTGTTTCTTCTTTCTCATGGTTCCTCCCATTAGTTCTAATTCTTCTTTGCATCATGACTAATGTAAAATATGTTTAATATGAATGCATAAATAGAGCCCATATCAAATTGCACCCTGACTTGGGGCAGGGGCAGAGGGAGAGAAAATTTGAAAATCAAAATCTTATAGAAGTAGGGGTGGCTAGGTGGTACAGTGCATAGAGGACCGGCCCTACAGTCAGGAGTACCTGAGTTCAAATCCGGCCTCAGACACTTAACACAAAAAACTAGCCGTGTGACCTTGGGCAAGTCACTTAACCCCAACTGCCCTCCAAAAACCAAAAAAAAAAAAAATAAAATAAAATCTTATGGAAGTGAGTATTGAAAACTAAAAGTAAATAAACAA
This sequence comes from Pseudocheirus occidentalis, assembly GCA_028646575.1. Taxonomy (NCBI): domain Eukaryota; kingdom Metazoa; phylum Chordata; class Mammalia; order Diprotodontia; family Pseudocheiridae; genus Pseudocheirus; species Pseudocheirus occidentalis. The sequence goes on along the minus strand of JAQQSW010017338.1, from coordinate 2,238 downwards.
TTTTTAAAACTTTGTTTTTAGAACATTGAGTTCTAAATCCCCCTGCCTTTTCTCTATCCCAACCCCACCCCACTGAAATTCCATACAGGTTATACATGTGTAGTCATGCAAAACATATCCCTAGTAGTTATGTTGTTAAAGAAAACACAGACAAAAAATACTTAAGAAAAATAAAGAAAGTAAAAGAAAAGTATGCTTCAATATGTATTCAGACATCATTAATTTTTTTCTCTGGGGATGGATAGCTTTTTTCAGTGTAAGTCCTTCAGATTTGTCTATGATCATTGCATTGTGAGAATAGCTAAGTCATTCACAGCTGATCATCTTACAATATGACTGTTACTTTTACACAGTACATTTCACTTTTCATGATTCTATGCAAGTCTTTCCAGGTGTTTTTGAGAACATTATGCTCATTATTTCTTACAGTACAATAATCTTCCATCATAATCACATACAACAACTTGTTCAGCCATTCCCCAATTGATGGGCAGTCCCTCAAATTCTGATTCTTTATTCCCAGAAAAGAGCTACTTTAAATAGTTTTGCACATATAGTCCTTTTCCTTTTTTAAAAAAATCTCTTTTGGGATACAGATCTAGTAGTGGTATTGCTAGGTCAAGGGGTTTGTCTGGTTTTGTTTGTCATAGTCCCAAACTGCTCTACAGAATGGTTGAATCAGTTTACAACTCCACCAATAAGGTATTAAGGTCTCATTTTTCCCACATACTCTCCTACATTTGTCATTCAGTTTTTCTGTCCTATTCGCCAATCTAATTGGTATGACATAGGACCTCAGAATTCTTTTAATTTGCATTTCTCCAATCAATAATGAGTTAGACACTTCTAGGATTGTATCCCAAAGAGATTATACAAGTGGGAGGAGAACAAGTATATACAAAAATACTTAGAGCAGCTCTTTTTGTGGTGGCAAAGAATTAGAAATCAAGAGGATGCCCATCAAGTGGGGAATGGCTGAACAAGCTATGGTATATGAATGAAATGGAACCCTACTGTGCTATAAGAAATGAGGAGCAGACAGACTTGATAATAATCTGGAAAGACTTATATAAACTGATGCTGAGTGAGGGGAGTAGAACCAGGAGAACATCGTACACAATTACTGACACATCATATCTGTGACGACTGACTTGGATAGACTGAGCTCCCCTCAGCAAGGCAAGTTTATAAGACAGCTCCAAAGGACTCATGATGGAAAAGGCTATCCACATCCAGAGAAAGAATTATGGAATCTGAATGCAGATTGAAGCAAACTACTTTCTCTCTTTCTTTTTCATTTTGTTTTGCTTCTTCTTCCTCGTTATTCATTCCATTGGTTATAATTCTTCTTTACAACTTGACTAATGTTTAATGTGAAGATATATGTAGAACCTATACTGGATTGCATGCTACCATGAGAAGGGGGGGGAGAAAATTTGGAACCCCAAAACTTGTGGAACTGAATGTTGTAAATTAATAGTAAATAAATTTTTAAAAACTCCAAAATAGTGAGAGTATTTTTTTCATATGGCTATAGATAACTTTGGTTCATTTGCAAACTGGTATATCTTTTGATCATTTATCAACTGAGGAATGGCTCCTGTTTTTAGAAATCTGAATCAGTTCTCTATATATTTGAGAATTGAGGCCTTTATCAGAGAAACTTGCTTCAATTTTTTCATATTTATAATTGCTAACTATACTTCTCTCTATCCTATTCCTCCTACTACCCATTTATTCTATTTTTTCTCTCATTTTATGCTGTCCCTCCTCAAAAATGTTTTGCTTCTGAATATCCTTCTTCCAATATGCCTTCTCTTCTATCACCCCCCCCCCCTTATCTTATCCACTTCGTCTCCTACTTTCCTGTAGGGCAAGATGGATTTCTATCTCTAATTGCATGTATGCTATTCCATCTTTGAGCCAGTTCTGATGAGAGTAAGGTTCACCCACTCTCTCTCATCTATCTCCCCTCTTCCCCTTCACCCACAAAAGCTTTTTTGCTTCTTTTATGTGAGAAAATTTGCCCCATTCTACCTCTCCCTTTCTTTTTCCCAGTATATTCCTCTCTCACTCTTTAATTTTATGTTTCAGATATTATCCCTCATATTGAACTCACACCTATGCCCTCTGTGTGTGTGTGTATTACTTCTAACTACCCTAATAATGAGAAAGGTTTTATAAGTTACAAATATCTTTCTCTCATGTAGGAATGTAAACACTTTAAACTTATGATTT
>JAQQSW010017337.1:0-11482 GCA_028646575.1 Pseudocheirus occidentalis | reverse complement strand
TTTTTGTGGAGACTGAATTTTTCCTGAATTTGGAGAAAGCTTCTGGGTGGCTGTCATTGTCAGAACCACTTCGAGCTGCAGAATGTAAAAGGCAAATGCCAAATAGCAGGCTTTTCCATTTAAATCACCTTCACCCTGTTTCCTGAAAAACTTCATGAGCACATTTTAATGACTGCCTTGTTCTTTGAATGTGTCAGAAAACCAGCTAACCTTAGAGAGAGATGTCTAGGCAAGGGAAAAACCATATATTCCTGGGGAATATTTGTCCCCAAAAAGCAATGAAGAAATTGGTATCCGTAGTTTAGATTGTTATAAGAATGAGACTCAGAAGAGGCAAGAAGGCCAGCTTTCCTATTGTGCATAGTCCCAAATATTGCAGTCAGTTGAGAAGCATTCATTGTGTGCATCAAGTATTCATTGTGTGCTAAGTGCTAGGAATTGTAGTTTGTCCTTCATTCTAGGAAAGGATGGAGGACATCAGGAAGGTGATGTCTTGACTTGCAAGTGAATTGGACTTAAATCAGGCAGGGCTATACAAAGTCACTAACCTAATTCTCTCTTCTGGAGTCATCTGGATCCAGTGGCAAGGCAAATATCAGGAGGACTGGAGATGACCCTAGATGCAATGGAAGACCTTGGCCTTTTTAAGCTAAGGTCTTTCCCAGGTCTCAGTTTGTCTGAAGCATCACCCATTCAGTGATTAAGGATAGGTAAGAAATGAGGCCAAAAAAATGGCCTCTTTTACCTACTAAAAAAGCAAAAAAATTAATCTAGGAGGGGAAGACCCTCAGGATTCCTGGTCAGCAGAGAGACAATTGCTATTTACACTCCCTCTGAGCCAACAAAACCCAAACAATGACTGACTGAGGCTTGGATTGGGGCCCATTATTGACCAATCGGTGAGGGCCAGAGTGATTTGGTTTTAAGGTATAGTTAAGTAGCTCCATTTGAAATCCCAATGGCTTTATCAATGCCTGGTTTTCTAGAGCTCTATTTCAAGAAATTTATATTCCTTGTAAGGTCTTTCTGAAGTTTCAGTTTGTCTGAGGCAATACCCATTTCCTGATTTAGGGCTGGGTAAGAAATGAATTGAAAAATGGCCTCATTTGCCTATTAAAAAAAAAGAAAGAAGAAAAAAAACAGGGAGGGGAACACCATCAGGGTTTTTTGCTAGGAATATAAAGTGAGGCAAATACCATTCTCTGCCTTCAAAGAGCATATATTGTAATGGTATAATGCCACGCACGAGCAGCTTTCCAGAAGAATGCTACTGAGAACAGCCTTTAAGGTTCTGATTACACAGTAGAGTGAACACCCTATTTATTCCATAACAAATCAAAGCAAAACATTCACAGAAAATCTAGGTGCAGCAACTTATCACAGAAAATCACAATGTAGGGGGGGCGGCTAGGTGGCGCAGTGAGTAGAGCACCGGCCCTGGAGTCAGGAGTACCAGAGTTCAAATCCGGCCTCAGACACTTAACACAAAAAACTAGCCATGTGACCTTGGGCAAGTCACTTAACCCCAACTGCCCTCCAAAAAGCAAAAAAAAAAAAAATCACAATGTATTATTCACGACAGCTTATCATTAAAATGGCCACATAGTTTTCACCAAAGTGGTCACAATATTTAGAACAAAGAACAATCATCTCAAAGTACAATAGTCAAAGTCTTCCACTCATGAGGCACACTAAATTAACTCAGTCAGTTCAGCAATCAGTTACTAAGTATCATTAATCACTAAGTACAATCATTAGAAAATACACAAACCCTCCACCCCTAGGTCACTAGTAAATCACAGTTTCATCATTACTCAGTACCCAAGAAGAGGTTTTTTCATCTTGACTTGGGGTCAGTTCTCAGATTCCCTGGATCCCCTTCCATGGTCCCAGATTCTACCTGGATTCACCAGACTGTCACCTGGGTTCAATGGCAGACAGCTCCCAGTTCCTCGTCGAGCTCTCCAGGTAGGTCCTGCTCCACACTAAAGTTCCCAGAGTCCAGCCTATCTCAAATCCTTCACAATTTCTGTTCCTGGGAATTCAAGGCTCAACCAAGCCGCAAAGTCCCTGCATCCCGTTCATGCTTCCTCAGTCTTCTGCAATTTAGTTGGCCCTCAGAACTAGAAGAAATCTCAGCTGGCTCCCAGAATCAAAGTCACTCCACCCAGGTTTTCAAAATCAAAATAATTTTCTCCAGCCTGGTAGTGGGGGAGGGCCTTCTTCTTCAGCTTCCCCAGTGGCAACAACGTCTGCCTCCAGATTCTTGTCCCAAGAAATTCTGACTTCCTATCTGGGGCTTTTCTTATATATACATAGCATTAGCTACTTCCTGTTTTAGCCAACTTAACAGGAGACAGGAGTTCATACCTTCTGTTTCTCCAACAGAGGCTTGATCAGTTACTCAGTGCTAAGTGCTTGCTACCCTACTTAACTTGAAACAAGGTGCTAAGTACCTGCTTACTTGCCAATACAAAAAAGGGTCTTCAAATTCAAATTAATTACCATTACAAATGGAAGAAATGTAAATAATTAGGTACAAGCTATCTACAAAGTAAATGAAAGGTAATATATAAGGGGAAGGCATGGAAGGAGCATTGCAGAAAACTTCCTACAGAAGGTGGAATTTGGGGGAAAGGAAAATGGAGAGGTGAGTGGGCATTCCAGGCATGGAGACAGCCAGATCAAAGAAACAGAAGATGACACATAATGTTGGAGGAAGTAAGTTAGCAAGCTGCATAATCCAGTACAGTGGTTTAATGTTAGGGTGACCTCTAGGTCTGGGCCCTCATCTCCTTTAGGTGCCCAGAACCCTCAAGCTGCTTGATGATTACCCAGAGTTACCTACTGCTGTGCCTGAGACTCGGGGGTGACTATGCTACAGATCTTTTGCTGGGTGAGCATTCTCATTCCAATCAAAACTTTCCTGAACAGTCTATCCTGAGCATTTCTACCCAGCCTCAATGACCTGACAACACAATTTTAGCAGGGGTGTTAAGGAGTGAGAATGTTTTATGGCTCCCAAGCTTTGCATTTAAACTAACATCTTCAAGGCCATCATCCAAAGGACCAGAGTCTGGGAATTTCAGCACTTGACAATTCAGTTAAATTCGATGAGGTCCTAGCAAAAGCAACGTACTGCAAAGATAACCGAGATAGAACAGACTGTGCTCAAGAAGTTTATATTCTGGGGTGGATAGGTGGCACAGTGAATAGAGCACCAGCCCAGGACTCAGGAGGACCTGAGTTCAAATACAGCCTCAGACACTTAACACATGCACACGCAAAAACTAGCTGTGTGACCTTGGGCAAGTCACTTAACCCCAATTGCCCTCCAAAAGGCAAAAAAAAAACCCCAAAAAACCAGAACTAAAATATACAAAAAAAAAGTTTGTATTCTGCTGAGGATAGGGAGGAATTAAACACTTTAATAGGTAAATGAACACAAGATAATTTGAGGAAGAAGGAAACACTAAGGTCTTGGGGGATCAGGAAAGGCTTCTCTAAGGAAGTGGCACAATCCAGTCCTTGTAGTAAGCCAAGAGCCCAGGCTGAAGAGGGAATCTCTTCCAGGGATAGAGGAACGCTAAGTTTGGGGAACAGCAAGGTGGTAGGTTCTGGTAACCAGAGCAATACATTGTGGAGGTGGGGGAGGAGGAGTGTGACTGAGGATTTACCAACCAAACATCATTAGTGTCCATTCTCCAGCAGAGGGTGTCACAGGATATGAATCCTACCAGCATGATATTGAATTCTCCCAAGTGAACTATGGAAAGAGGACCATTGGTACCAATAGGGTTACACTGAAAACCTTCAGGTCCTAGGGAGTTCATGTGAAAACCTCTCAAACATTCACATATACAGATATATGCTCATCCCATTACATTGCAAGCTGCTTGAGGGTAGGGAATGTCTTTTGCTTCTCTTTGTATGCTCTACACTTTGCACAATGCCTAGTACATAGTAGGCACTTAATAAATGTTTATTGAATGAGTGAAAATGGGTCATCCTCTGTGTCTTCTAAAACCCTAGCCCCACCCTCAACTGAATTTGCCCTGGGCAAAAAAATGGCAGAGAGATTTGTGGGGAAAGACAGGCTCTGGAACTGAGGTGGCAGCCTGGAATGGGAAAGGGACAGGTGGCAGCCACAGGACTCTGGGATTGTCCAAGGGGCTGCTGTGGGGAAGAAGTAAAGGAAGGCAATGCCAGCACCCTAAGTCAGTGCTCCAAATGCTCTGCCATAATCACAGTGCCGGGAAGCCAATGCAGAGAAACAGTAAGTAGGACAGTTTGCCTGGAACATGGAGCATGATAGAGTGCACAAAAGGAATGACATGTATTAAGGATCAAATGAAATACCACATGGAAAATGCTTTGCAAACCTCAAATAATAGTTATTATTATTAAGCCTGGAAAGGCAGGGTATAGCTAGATTTTGATCAGCTTTAAATGTCAAAGAGGAACTTGTAGCATAGTTATAGGAAACTGAGTGACATGGTCAGGACTGTTTTTGGATGATAACTTTGGCAGCTGTGTGGAAGAATTGGAAAAGGAAAAGATTGCAAAGAGGATTACAAGTCAATTAAAATTGTTCAGGTGAGAGGAGATGGTACCTGAATTAAGGTGGTGACCATGGGAGTGGAGGGCAGGGGCACATAGTGAAGATATTGTGGAGGGAGGATTGAAGGAACTTGGTGACTTGGAAAAATAGGTAGAGAGAGGGAGAAATCCAGAATGACTCTAGGGTGAGTGGAAGGATGGGAGTGTCTTCAATAGAAATAGGGAAGTTTGGAGGAGAGGCAGGCTAATGAATTCTATTTCCAGCATGTGGAGTTTGAGATGCTTACCAGATGTCTAGTTGGAGATGTCCAATAGGCATCTGGGGATGTGAGACCAGAGCTCAGGAAGGAGATTAAGACTGGATATACAGATTTGAAAATCATCTGCATTGAAATAATATTGATTTCATGGGAGAGGGGGAGACCAGGAAAAGTGAGAAAATCTAGATAAGGAGTTCATAACTTAGGGTCTGTGAACTTAAAAAAATTGATAACAATATTTTAATTTAACTGGTTTCCTTTGTAACCCTATGCCTTTAACACCATTGTTCTGAGAAAGGGTTCATAAGGATTTCCCAGACTATCAAAGGACTTCATGATCCTCTCCTCCCTTCCCTCCCCCCACCCAAGTTAAGGACCTTTGGTTTACAGAGAGAATGGATGGTATCTTTTACTAATCAGAGCATATAGCGCTGGAAGAGATCTTAAGAGCTCCTCACTTTACAGATTTGGAAAACAGGTCTAGAGAAAGGAAATAATTTGATCAAGGTCACACAAGCACCTGCGTTCCAATACCTACATGCATTAGGAAGGGTAGCAAACTTTCCTTGACTATGATGATAAATTGCGAACGCATTCTTCAGTACGTCGCAGGGGACCCCTGAATTTCATAAAGTGCTAACTACAGGGTACACGGGACCAAGACAATCCCAGGGGAAACTTGTTATACTCCCCATCGAAGAGAAGGTGATCACAGCATAATTTACTTCCCTGTTCTCTGTTCCCCATCCAGACCCAGTTACATGTAGGGCCCTCATCTAATAGGTCTTTTGCCATTTCTCATCCCCAGAGCCCTCGAAGGCGTAGCGCGTATGATACCCGTGCGCCCGTCTAATCCGGCCCCAGCTGTCCCTCTGGACTGGGACCCTCCAGCCATGGCCATTCCACTTCCAGGCTGGGGCCGGAGATGTGGGCCTCTTTCGGCCACTTGGGAGCCAGAGCCTAGGGGAAGGGAGAGGTCTGCTGGGTGAGGGTCTGGTCGGTTGCAGGGAGGGGGCCCTGGCGAGCTGGCAGCGGCCATCGGGGGAGGCGGGCGGGGGTAAGGCGCTGCTGCTGCTGCCGCCACGCCGCCGCCGCCGCCGCCGCCTCTCTCCTGGTGACACAGGCAGACGCCAGGAGCGACCGTGGCGGTGAGTCGCAGCGTTTCTCTCTCCTCGTCTCGTTCTCCTTGGTTCGAGCGCCTGGGCAGAGTTGTGGCTGGGGCGGGTCTGGCGCGTTTGGGGGTGGGAGTAGGGGGAAGGAGTGGCGGCAGCTGCCCCTGCTGTCTCGGGGTGTGAGAGTAGAGAAGCGCAGCACTTTAGAGGGGACCCTGACCCCAGACCCACTCAGTCCGTAGCCACAATTGTGCACTCACTCTTTCCCCATATTTTTTTTGGGGGGGGTAGCAGATGGAAAAGAAGGGGAGTGGGTGTTGGCCAAGAGGGAGGAACTTCGGGTCGAGACGTGCAAAAGCAGAGGCAGGAGGGGGCCCGGGTGCTCAGGGTCAGCTCTTGGGGCGTAGCAGAGAGATCTCAAAGCCCCTGAAAAGTAGAAGTGCATGTCTCAGGGGAGAAGGGGGCCAGGGCTCTGGCGCACAGCTGGTTTCCTCATCTCTGGAATGGGAGCCTAAGATCAGTGGAAGGGGAAGGGGAAGGGGAAGGGGAAGGGGCGTCCTTATCCCCGCCTTGCAGTGGCTAAAAACGCACCACACCGCACCCAGTCGCCTTCCCCTGAGGGGCTCCTGTCAGGTGCCTGGCAGTGGGGTGGGTGGCGCAGGAGAAATGTCAGGGCTGGGGTGGGGAGTACTTTGGACCGGGATGGAAAGGAGCTGGTAGAGAGAGGGGAGGAGGAAGTGTGCATTCTAGGCTTCTGATGCAGGACTTGGAACATTGGTTAGTTGTGCTGTCAGGGACCCAGGGGAAGGGGTGTGTTGGGGAGTTCTGTGTTTCATTGCACGCCGGTTTATTTTTAGGTGCTGGAGAAGCAGGATGTGTAAAGCGGGTTGTATCAGCCGAGAGGGTCAGGAGGTCTTTTTGTCCGCAGGAAATGGAGTAGTTTCTTGCAGCAAATGAGAAAAATTAAGAGTCAGAAATAAGCCCATTTGCAGTGAGAAGTTCTTTCTGTCTCCATCTTTTACCTCAAACGGTATTTGTGGCTGCTGCTTCTAGGGCTAAACTCTGGCTGCAGAGATGTGTTGAAGTGTCTTTCCAGCAGTAACGTATGTGTAACTGAGAAGCAACTCCTCCAGGGTTTCAGACATTCTGAAGGGAGTCACATCAGTTTACTCAAAGTTTTCCCAGTTCAAGTTTAAAAAATAATGAAGTCAAGGTACCTGGCTACGCTCATCTATTAGCTCTCATAAGTATTTTTAGAGATGAAATGATCCCGGATCTTACCAGAAACCCTGACTTTTTAACCTGTTGCTGCCTCAAGAGAGGTGGCTAGGGAAGGGATGAAGTGGTGAGAAGACTGCCTCGGTCAGAATCATGAGAGGAGAAGGGACTGATTAGAACTATGGTAACTTCCAGTTTTCTGTAAGAGTTCTTCTCTCCCTTTCTGGGTCTACACCTGGGTTTTTGAAGTGTTAGGCAGTCTTGGTGTAGAAACTCCCTCTATTGATTAAAATGAGTATCTCATCTAAAACTTAAAGTCTTTCAGAGTGGTCTAGGGCACAAAGAGGTTAAATGAATTGTTCAAGTTTCCTCAGCTGGTTATCAGAGCAGCATCAGGACCCAGGTATTGTCCTTTTGAATCCCAGGTCAATCCTCTAGCAGTCTAGTTACTGCTTCAGGAAGCTAGGTTGTGCAGTGTGGAGAGTGTCAGGCCTGAAGTCATAAAGATCAGAATTAAAGTCTAGCCTCTGACATTTATGAGCAAGCCTTTTAACCTATGTACCTCTTTCCTTCCTTCCTTCCTTCCTTCCTTCCTTCCTTTCTTTTTTTGCTTTTGGAGGGGAAGGCAGGGCAATTGGGGTTAAGTGACTTGCCCAAGGTCACATGGATAGTAAGTGTTAAGTACCTGAGGCCACATTTGAACTCAGGTCCTCTGGACTCCAGGGCCCTTCCTCTATTCACTTTGCCACCTAGCCACCCCTTTTGCCTCAGTTTCTTCATCTGGAAAATGAGGGGAGTAATAGCACCTACCTCCCAAGATTATTGTGAGAATCAAATGAGATAATATTTGTAAAAAGCACTTGGAATAATACCTGGCACATAGTAAGCACTATGTAAATGTTAGTTATTATTATTGCTCCTGAAAAATAACTTATAAAATGAGCATGCTTAGCTGATTAATTGGTAACCATGCCAAGAGTAGGGAGGCAGAACTGGTGGGCTCTCTAAGCCCGCAATAGTGAGATTTTGTAGTTCTTGCACAGCTTCTTTATTGAAGGATATATGAGATTAAGAGGTCTGGATCTAAGTTCAGGAAGACCTAGAATCAGATTCTGCCTGTGATTCTATGTGACCCTGAGTTAACTTTTTTTTGGGGGGGAGAGACAAACCTATTATTTATTAAGCACTTATATTGTTTTAGGCACTAGACTAAACTCCTGAGTTACAGACAAAAAAAGCACCTGCCCTCAAGCAGCTCACATTAGAATGGGAGAAGATAACTGAAAAGCAATGGGAGTGAGGAGGTAATGATGAACCTGGTTAGTATAGTGACAAATTCTAGCATAGATTCCCAAAGTGGGTGATACCACTTGGGGGTGCGTGTGCTGCAATGATGGGGGTGGGGGTAAGGTGGTAGTAACCTTAGCTACAATTGGAAGGCACTGAATAAAAATAAAGAAGCATAAGAAAAGAGAAGAAAATTTTGAAAAACTGTTTGTACATGTTTCATCTGTTGTATAACAGAGTCAAAGTCTAAGTAATTACATTATTTTCCAAATAAAAACACAATATGCAGGTTGTGGTCAAATCCACTGACAGGTCTTAACAAGCAAGTGTTGGTGGCAAGTGTGGCATTTGGAATTGTTAGCAAGTCCAGCATGCATCAGCAGAAATATATGCATGTAATTACTTGTTTACAATATGATGGCACTAAACTGTTGTATGACACAGTACTGCTTCATCAAAATTTCAATGTAGGAAAATTCCACAAATTTATAATACATTATTGAATTTAAGATGAGGCATTTAAATATATATATATATATTTTTTCTTTTAAGTGATATAAATAAAAAAAATTAAAGGGGTAAAGGAAGTAGATTTCCAGGAGATGTTGGAATTGTTTTTGAAGAAGGGGGCAGCAGACCAAATTAATTTGGGAACCCTTGTCTAGAGAGTCAGAAGCACAACCTGCCTGGGAATAAAGCATGGCTAGCATGGGCTGTCCCTCAAAAGAAACACACCAGTGGGAAAAGGCTGGCATGAAGGAGGGGATATTCTGGGGGAGAGAAAAAATTTAAATACATTGATTAATTATACTTATACTCTTCTCATTGTGGAGAGTTAAGACTTCATTTGAAGCAACAATGGGAGAGGGCCTTTTGCAAGAAGAGTTTTTAAGTGAATTTTAATGGCTAGTGCTAATGGCACTGAATTGCAAGAAATTAATTTTGAAAAAAATAAGTTTTCTGATGAATTTTATTACAAATCTAAACATGAGTTATTTTTTCTAAGTCTGTCTCCTCATCTATAAAATAAGAAGGTTGGACTGCATGGCTTCTAAGGTCTCTTCCAAATTTCAGTCTGAGATTTTGTAGTTCCAGGGGCCAAAGTACATTAAAAAGGACTTTAAGGAAAAAAAGAAACTGTTCCTTCTCCCACTAAAGACACAGCATGATGGAGGAGAAAGAGTAGGAGAGCAGCATTTAGGAAACTTGCTATGTCACTTCCTACCTGTGTGATCTTGAGTAAGTCATTTCCCCTGTCTGAGTGTCAGTTTCCTCACTCATATAAGATGGGTGATACCTCTAAGGTGCCCTCTTGCTTTAAAATCCAGTGATTCAAATATGATATTTATTGGAGTTCAGCTTTATTTGATCATACTAGAAGGTTTTGGGAAGGAGCTTCTGAGTAAGATAATGCTAAGCCTTTTCCCTCAAAGAGCCTATGTCCAAAATGAGTTGTAAATATGTGATAGGTTCCTCCAGTTCATAGGATCAGAACTTCAAGGGATCAGCTGATCCCAAGTTCTCCAGCTGGCAGAATGACATCGCTTTTCTCCCTTTTCCTAGTTTAGAGGGTCTGTAATCTTCAAGCAATATTTAATCAGAATTACTACTACTATTGGAATAGTATATATTAATAGAGGTCTAGGGATAAGTAAGGGTAAAGACCAATAAAAACACCCTTTATAACCAATACTAAAATTATAAACTTCATGAAAAATGAGAATCTGAAAATCCTCAGGACCCGAGAGTTTGTCGTAAAGCTATAGTTTATTGCCCTTTTGAGGGATATTTCAGGGATGTGCTGCTTATTGTTTTTGTTGCAGGTTTATGGAACTTGCCTGTTCTCTTTCCTTCTCTGTTTCTCCCTCTTGCTTCCTCAGGTCCCTTCTTACCGTAAAAGTGTCTGGAATCTAAGACTGGGTCATAGGGAAGTCCAGATCCAGCTGTTTGACAGAGCTTTTGGAATGGATTTATCCCAGGAAGCAGAAAGTCAAGGTCACCAAATGCACTGGCTTTACAAATAGTACTTGGATTTCAGATTATGCAGTCTGCCTTACTTGCTGACTTTGGTCTGTTAAGAGGCGGATGTACTGAAAATTTGGAGCTTCCTCTTACAGGATCATAGGATGAGGGCTTGTAGGAGCTTAGAGGATCTCTCTCTCTCTCTCTCTCTCTCTCTCTCTGTATATATATATATATATATATATATAATTCCCTCATTATACAGATGAGGGAACTGAGACCTAGAGAGTAAGTGATTCCCCAAGGTCATACAGATTGCACTGAGATTTAAACCTAGATCTTCATAGTTATTTCCACTGTCCTAGGTGCTGCTTAATAATGAATCCCTTTGAGATATTTAAGTATCCTTTTTGCTTTCTTGTGTGCTTTGAGACATTCTAGTCCTGGGCATTCCTAGAAGTGATACAAATCCCCAGGAAGCCCTTCTGAAGGAGACAAGCCTAGAACCAGGTCTATGTGGAGCACAGATAAACATGAGTACTCTCTGTTTCTTCTATGGAAATGATATTTCCACATTACCCTGCTCTATTCAGACCACATATAAAGCATTGTCCTCATTTGAAGGTGCCACATTTTGGGAAGGATATTGACAAACTGGAGAGTGTCCAGAGAAGTGCAAATAAGATGGAAAAGAGCCTTTGGTTCATGCCATTTGACTAAAGGAACTGAGACATTTACCTGGGAGAAAAGAGAAAAGGGGAACACAGAGAGCTATCTGCAGGTGTTTTGTAGGGCTATTGGAATTATTCTGCTTGGCCTCAGAGGATGGAACCTGGAGTGGAGAGTGGAATGTGAATTTAAAATTCAGGAAAGGAAAAGATTTCTAATAATTAGAGCTATCCCAAAGTAGAACAGGTTACTTTGTAAAATAATGGCATCTTCCCTATTGGAGATCTTCAAATATAGTCTGGATATCCACTTGTTGGAGAAATTGTAAGAGGATTCTTTGTTCAGGTTTGGTTGGATTGAAAATGAGGTGTGGGGGGGCGGAGCCAAGATGGCGGCGTAGAAGCAGCAAAGCAC
>JAQQSW010017336.1:0-11483 GCA_028646575.1 Pseudocheirus occidentalis | reverse complement strand
AGAGGGTATAGAAGGTATAGAAAGTAAAGTATAGAGGTATAGAGAGTAAAGTATAGAGGTATAGAGAGTAAAGTATAGAGGGTATAGAAGGTATAGAGAGTAAAGTATAGAGGGTATAGAAGGTATAGAAAGTAAAGTATAGAGGTATAGTGAGTAAAGTATAGGGGTTTAGAGGGTATAGAAAGTATAGTATAGAGGTATAGAAATTTCAGAGCCTATAGTAGTGACTCCAGGCCTTGTCTGTGTCCACAGTTTGTTGCTGAGGATCTTTCCCAGGACTGTTTTTGGACAAAGGTAAAGGAAGACCGGTTTGAGAACGATGAGTTATTTGCCAAGCTCTCGCTTACCTTCTCAGCCCAGACAAAAAGTAAGTACTTTCCTTCAGGGGACAGTTCAGGTCCAGGGAATACCCTGTGGAGGAGGAATTGATCAGCTATGACTAAGCTAGGAAAGGAAACTGGGAGTAGGAAGGAGATATTGGGCGGTTTAGAATGGGACTTGTCCCTTAGGAAAAACAAATGTTTTCTTTTTTTGAAGATAACAGGATCAGAAAGGTGAGTTTCCTTGGAATAGATGAGGCTTAACCATTTCTGAATTGTCTTGTGGTTACATTAATTTCGGTTAAAGAGCCATATCATCCCTACTGATAGTGTGATTTCAGCATGCCCTAGAGCACGCTGAATGATCTAGCCTTGACTGTGCCTTGTGCCTGTCATGATGCAGTAGATTTTGTTGAAGTGGGTGTGTGGTTGGTTACAGATAACAGTGAACTAGATCTGATTCTTCTTTTTCTCATTTCATTCCAACTTCTGGTGGTTTTTTTCTCCCTGGCCCACTCTTGCAGCTTCCAAAGGTGAGTATAGCATGGCAGAGAATTTCGTAGAATTAAAGTTGGGTCTCTCAAATTGAGAACACAAAAAGAGGCAGAGAAGGAAAGTAGTGTTGAGTGAATGCGAAGAGAAATATTCACGTTAACTGAGTCACGATATTGGGAATTCAGTGCTTTCTGAATGAGGCCATATGTGAATTATTTGGCAGGATGTTCTTTAAACTCTTTAGGCTCTCACAGGGATAACAGGTATTGTAAGGATACTTCTAACTTAGTGGGAAAGAAAGATTTGCATGAATTTAAGGCATTATTCAAGTTACCTGTTTGCTTTTTTGAAAAATGATGGACAGTTACCTCTGATGTTGTCTCGTATGTTTCCCTGCTTATTATTGTTATTAGTGACCCTTAAATTTGTATGGAGTGTTATATCCATAAAAGTTTTTTATATATGTGCTCAGAGTACTGTAATGTAGAATACTCATCTGATCATCACAATAGCCCTATGAAGTGGGGACAGGTGTTGCCATCTTTCATTTTATTAATGAGAATACTGAGGTTCAGAAGGGTCAAAAAACTTAACTAAAATTACAGTTAATTAGAGGTGGAACTGGAACTTGAAACCAGGTACCATGTGACTTTTTTTTTTTTAACTGCTCTTTCAGCTCCATTCAGCTATTTTTCTAATTCTCATACTGTTTTCA
This sequence comes from Pseudocheirus occidentalis, assembly GCA_028646575.1. NCBI lineage: Eukaryota > Metazoa > Chordata > Mammalia > Diprotodontia > Pseudocheiridae > Pseudocheirus > Pseudocheirus occidentalis. The sequence goes on along the minus strand of JAQQSW010017336.1, from coordinate 9,953 downwards.
TTGCATTTTAAAAAAGCTAATTTGTCTTCTTTATGGGAAGCTAGGTAGCACTGGATAGTGAGCTTGGCTGAAAGTTAGGAAGATTGATCTTCCTGAACTCATCTGAGTTCAAATCTGGTCTCAGATACTTACTAGCTGTGTGATCCTGGTCAAGTCACTTAACCCTGTTTACCTCAGTTTCCTTATCTGTAAAATGAGCTGGAGAAGTAAATGGCAAACCATTCTTGTATCTTTGCCAAGAAAACCCAAAATGGGGTCACAAAGAGTTGGACGTAACTGAAAACAACTCAGCAACAAAGTAACTTCTTTTTTCTCTATTTCCCGGTTTTTTCCTTCTAAGGACATACTGGTTTTGTGCTGCCTTAGAATGGGATGAGGAGTGGTAGGAGAGGGGAGTATTTTTAGTCTTTTGTCCTCAGCAATGTAGTGTTTAGAATTTGTCAACCCCTGTAATTGGACATTTTCATCTCCTTGCTGTGTTTTTGTTATCTAGACATACATGTGTAGCCCTGATGATGAAATAAGTAAGCACGGTTCCAATGCACATTCTTCTCCCATAAGCGAAATTAGCGTATTTATAATGTTTCTTTGATTTGATGGGGCAAAATCACACTTTAATCTGTCTCAGTAAGAAGCCTGGCAGGCTGCTGGTGCTTCTGGTAGCTCCTAGAAGTGACTTCTGCCTTAGCATGGTACTGTGAGCTGGCAGAGTTTAGTTTTGTCTCTTTGCCTTAGCCCTCAGGGCAGAGTGACCTCTTACCTCCTGCCACCTTCACTGCTGAAGTGCTGGTTAACAATTATCTTTGGTCTCCTTAGTTTAAAGGTTGTACTGATGTTCCCTGAGGCCCATTTAGTATCTTTATCAAAGAAAAATGACTTCAGTCTTCTTGTCCACTGATGGACAACCTCTCCCACTGTGTGATCACCTTAGAATCTTCCTCTATTAGCTTTCTGTCAGAAGAGGCATTTTTGCCTGTTTTGGGCTTGTTGGAATACTTTTGAGTTCTGCCACTACTAAGCTTTTCTAAAGCTATGGCTTGGCCTCTTTTAGTTGTAAAAACTTTTATTTTTCACTTACTTGATACTATTAAGATTCCATCATTCAGATTAACAAATGTGGAAATTCCATGGTTCTAGAGATGCACAGATTTGAATTAACAGCCTTTCTTTCAGTGCCTTATGGATGACAGGCATCCGTAAATGTGCTTCAGAATAGTGAACTGAAAACAAGAGTCCAGTCGCCTTCCCTGTTCGTTGTACACTTTGTTTTATCCGTTTGTCTCTACTTAGTTTACAATTTAGGAACTAAATGTGAAGCAGAGGAGGCGTGGCACTATTGCTTTCTCTGTCCTCAGACACCAGTTCCTATAAACACTGATTTCAGTTTTTTCTCTTTTTTTCCTTGCTGTCTTTCAGTTTGTGAGTTTGTCTGGGTACCACCCGGAGTGATGAAGGAGCTATTTCCAGTGTTGAGGTTCTATATTTATGTCCTTTATGAACCAAGTTTACTGCCAGTTATGTGCCTAAAGTTTGACCAAAAGTTCTCTGATCACCTGATGATGTGCAGGGAAGCCTTACAGATGGTATGAAGTTAGAAAAGCTTTGAGCACAGAATTAGTGATGAGTTCTGTGTCCACTGGTCAAGGACGAGTCTGCTGTAGTTCAGAGAGCCTTATCACTGTGTTGGACCCAAAGTAATGATGTTTTAGCAAAGACCCTCTACTCAGTCATATAGGAGTTATTATCAAGTGTTGGCAGACAGAATGCTTCATCTGCCAAGTCACAGAGCCTTGAAATGCTGAAATGTGGCAGAAGTGGACTTTTAGCATTTTCCATATGGGTAGCGGCATCTGGAGCTGTTTGTGGGCTAAAGCTCCTGCTCCTAGCTCTGGTTTTAGTCTCTATATCACCCTTTCCTTCCTTTATGCAGACTTCTGCCTCTTTGCTTAGCCTGGAAGACCCAGCACACAAACCTAATTTGAATTTTACATTCTAATACTTTATGTAAAGAAAATGGAAATTGATTTTCCCAGGGAAACTTCAGTGACTATCAGCTCATTTACAGGTTTTCAGTCCTTTTTGTTTTCCACAGTGTAGTGATTCTCTTATTTTTAAGATAAACCCTATAACTATGACTCATGCTATTCTCTTTCATTGAGTACAGAACTTAATGTCTTGTTTTAACTCAGTATATTTCCAACATGCTGTAATATTAATGGAATATAGATAAAGGGATGCAATCTGAAACTTTATTCAGGCATAATAAGACTTCTGGACTTCCCCTTTCCCGTTTCCTACTGAAGTGTCTTCTGTCACAGATTGCTTTAAATTTCAGGGAAGTTTCCATAAATAAGTATTTTTAGCAATTTTGTTAGAAAGCTTTGTATCACTCTTCTTGTTCTCTTCATTATAAGTCTTCTCCTAATCCTCTCTGAATCAAAATAATGCCCTTTGAAAACAATTCTGATATGTTTTATTCCTGAAGTATGGAGATAGTGGTGGTTGTTCTTAAGAATGCTGACTCTTTTTGGCATCTCTTTTCTATTTCCCCTGTTGAGAGTCTTTAAATCTAGAGTTGAGAGACTTTTCCAGAGCTAGGTGTAATTTGATTAATCCTTATCTGTTATAACATAGGGATTGTGTTAAGGGAACTCCGAGTCTCATAAGAACTCAGTAAGCACTTGAGAGAAGTAAATGTATAAATACCCTTGCTTAGGGTATTAGTTGAAACTAGGGCTTTTGTGGTATTAGTCTCATTAGAATTTGACTATACAGGGTTGAATCTTCAATTGGGTGCAATTTCCTTAGCAGAAGGGCCTATTGATATCAAAATGGCATTTGATTCTAAAACTATGCCTTTTTAAGCTTAGAGAAATTTATTTTATTCCTCATTGAGATTCTCCCACATCTTCTGTACATGATGTTCTTGGTAAATGAGGCTGACCTAGTTTAGGAATTTCTGCTGAACACCTATCGAGTATGTACTTTGTCAGGAAAATTGCATCTCAACCCTTAATTTGTAGCATAACTTTTTTTGGAATTTTGTTGAGTCTGATTAAATAATTTTGTCAGACAGCAATCATTATTAGAGCTGCCATTTCACTACTCTATATTTCTGCCTGGACCTTTCCTTTCTCTACTCTTAAGGAAGTAAGAGAATAATATAGCCTATCCTAGTACCCCCTTATTAATAGAGAGAGCCACCCTGTCTAGAACTCCAGGATAACTTTTATTTCACTACAATTCAGCTTTTTATTACCCAGATTTATCTTCATTAAGGTATATTTCATACCTATGCAGTAATTAATCCTGATATTTCAAGGATCTATCATTTTATTAGCAAATTTTTCATTCATACAGGTCACCAACAAGTTAGTAGGTCTTAGAAAATTTCTGTGACCATTCCTGTAGTCAGCTCTTTACCTTGCAGCCAGTTTGGTGATTGAGATTTTCTGAGCTGACCTTGGACAATAGATATTACAGGGTTCATTACAAAAGCCTTTCTAGTTTGGTGGCTTTTGCCTTTTGAGAACCTAGGTTCCATGAATTCCATTGAAATGAATATTTAATTTTCTTCTTTTGGCTAAGATATCTTCCATTTAAGCTTATTGAATGGTTTTAGGGGGGACAGTAAAAATCATTATCCCCAAAATGACGCAAGACTGGTTGAAATGTTTGTTTATTCAGCAAATATTTTACAAAATATTGGCTGTTATAAAGGCCCCTGAGCTGAAAGGAGGCCAAAAATAAAACTGAACAAAATTTAAAAGCCCCTGGCATAGTAATAATCCTAAGGCATAGAACTTGATTTGTCCTGTGCCCTCCAAAGATTGTACTGTTCAGTATATTCTAGTTCTGGGTTTTTCCCTGGTTGATTAGGTTCACCCCAGGACCATTCAGTTTTCTTATGGGAAGCTAATTAAATAGATCTCTTTCATATGTCCACTCTCAATTTCTAGCAATGTTTGAGAGACACAGATGCTGTTGTTTGGTCATACACATGGATCCCCTGACACTTAGCAAACCATTGTGTGAATTTCCTATTTTATGAAGTGATCAAACAAACAGTCCCATTTAGGCCAGCTGCAGACTGAGCTTTGGAATCGAGACGTTCATGTTCCCTCGGTTACTTAAAATCGAACCTCCTTTGGCTTTTGTTTCATCATCTGTAAAATGAGGAGTTCAAACTAAATAGCATTTGAGGTCTCTTACAGCTTTAGACCAGTAATCCTTTGGTCCTGTGCATTTCAGAATTTGAGCCTAATTTAGGAAAGATTGGGCCATTTAACTTAGGGAAGAGGAAGAAGCTCCACCTTGAAGCCAGGCTGTGTTATCTCCTAATTCCAGCATCCTAAAATAATCTCAGGACAAGGTACACAAACCAGGAAGAAAAGTGATAGACCTGCCTCAACTATAGCTTCCCTAGAGCTACCTAACCAGTCTTGAGAAGGGGTCCATAGTAGGAAGGGAGCCTCCAAAAAAAGTCTTCCACTTTTCTTCTTGCCTGTCTTCTCCTTTCTGTCCACCAGGTGGCACCTAACCAGTTCCACTCCCAATAGGGAATATTCAATTAAATCTTCAGACTTGCTGTTTAGGATCAAGATTTTGTAAGGACATGGCACGACAGTGTACTTTTATGCTCAGATCTCTAGACTGCATTTCCCTATTTATGCCAGTTTTGTAGGATTATATTTTTGCAGGTTGTCTTTTCTTTTGGATCATCTATTGGATTGGAGTAGGGTCAGACTACATACATAAAAGCAAGTTGGACAAATTTCCTGGCTAGCAAGTTAACAGACTTTCTTATTAGGCAGAATTTTTAGGGGTGTCAGGCCCCTTCTGTTACTTCTATTGTAATTTAAAAATACAGAAGATACTGATCACTCATCAGGCTTACAAGGATTGTTTCCTGAAATGGTCCAGCCTTGTATGTATTATTTAGTTTCTGCAGAGCTTTAGACTTTGACTCAGCAGTGAGTAATTACCAGAATAGATAGTCCTGCCAGAGTTATAATAATGAAAGAACGGGAAGATTGCCATAATTTCTAGTTCTTTTCTCTTTTTGTGTTAGGTCCAACATTGCCTCTAAAAGAGTGTCACAGTAATAGGTCTCCAGAAGTTCTGCCATTTGATGCCCAGTATCTTTTCAGATCCACCTTATTTATAGGGAACATTTAGAACCATTCTCTCTAAGGAGTAAGTGTAGACCTTGAAAAGTATCCTTTCCTTAGTTTCCTTCTATCTAGTCCATTGTATGGGTCAAGCTTTGGGACTTTGTACTCAGCCTGCTCTAACAATTTTGACTAATCTTAAGTCTTTTCTTCCTTATTCTTTTTTATACTATAGGGGCTAAATTCTCTTTTAGGCAGGCGGTACCCGAGCACAGGTACTGAACCATAAAGAAGCGGTGACACAGAATGGAAAGAGCATTGGGCAAGCAGCAAGGAGACCTGGGGTCTGGTCCTAGCTCTTCCACTGACTAACTGTGAGACTTTGGGATCATCACTTAACCCCTCGAGTTTTTCAGTTTCCTTATTTGAAAAAGCTAAGAGATTTGAAGCATGAGTTAGAAGATGCCTTTCCAGCTTCAGAATCCTGTGATTCTAACCGTCTGCTTGTTGTTCTCCATGTAGCCTGCCTCTGAGAGTTGTCACTGTTTTAAGTCATTACCCCCTACATTTTTCTCTAGCTGTAACAGCTTTCCAGGCTGTTCTGTCTGTTTTTAGTCTGAGGTGCATTCTTTCCCTCCATGCAGTTAGTTGTTTCTGGTTATGTGTTTATAGATGAGCATAGACAGTGTTGGGTCTGAGGGGAAAGAACATTGGTGATCAAACACACACAGATGCCCAGGTCCATCTCTAGTCATTACAGCAAACTCCCCAAGAGCAGATGAAGGATGACAGACGGAGGCATGATGCCAGATAAGAGGCAGTTCAAGTCTCCGTTCTTTTAAAATTGAGCAGTTCAGTACTTTTTCCACTCAAGTCCTACCCTGGTACCTCATTGTGGTGTGGAAGATGACCCTGAGTTATGCCAGCAGTTTATAAGCTCAGGCAAGTCACCTCCCAAACTCTGAATATGGGCCTAGGAATGGTCTGTTGTCCAAGGCCCTGCCTAGCTAAGTTTGAAGAGGCTTATCATGAAGTTGACTGAGGGAAGACAAAATATTTTGGTCTCTGCAACTTCTAAGGACCATATGCTAAATTGCAGAAGGATTTTCAGTCTGCATTGGTAAAAGGGAGTACCCCCAGGGTCAAAGTCAGAGATTCATAAAGTACTGAAATAATTCAGTACCTAAAATTTGCCTGATGCAGAATGCACTTAATATTTTCACCAGCAGGTGGCACATTTCACCAATTTCATTACTAATTTAGATCTCTTTTGTTTCTCTGGTATAGAATCTGATGCAGTAATTCCAGAGACTTTATTCAGCTCCAGGCTGTCTAATCTGCTTCTTGTCAGAAAATACTTTGGGTGATTGAGAGATAGTTAAGGTAAAAAAAAAAAAACTTGAAAGTTAGAGTCTGCTCGGCGTCTTCCAGGAAATACTTGGGTTCAGAAAATCAGCTTCCTAAGTACAAAGTGGAAGTAGATAACTACTTTGAAGTTTGTCCTAAAATGATTTTGAGTAGACAGGAAGCTCATTTTGTGTCATTAGTGTTTAATACATGTCTGGTACATTGTAGGAACTTAATGAATTCTTTATTGATTGATTGGTGTGCCAGCCAAGAAAGCAAATGTGATCTTAGACCGCATAATGTGCAGCACTAGGCAGGTGATAAACCTGCTCTGTGATGTTCTGCTCAGGGCACATCCAGAGTATTGTGTTCAATTCTTGGCACCACATTTTAGGAAGGACATTGACAAACTGGAAAGTGCTTAGAGGAAGGTTAACTGGATGGGTATTTCGTCTCATGAAAGCCCCAGGTGAGGATCGGTTCAAACTAACTGGAGATCTGGACAGGATGGGGCAGGGAGCAAGTATGGATCATGATAGTGGTCTAGTGTTTATTAGGGAAGGAACTGGACTTGTTCGGCTTGGTCGTAGATGGCAATACTAAGAGTAAGGAATAGAATTTATAGAGAAACAAATTTAGATTTGATGTAAAAAAAAAAAAGCAGCCTAAAAATTAGAGCTATCTAAAATAGGAATAGGCTGTCCTGGGATCCGTGGCATGCTTCTCATCAATAGACATTATCAAGGGGTGGCTAGGTGATGCAATGAATAGACCACTGACCTTGGAGTCAGGAGGACCTGAGTTCAGTTCTGGCCTCAGACACTTAACACGCATACACACACACACACACACACACACACACAAACTGGCTATGTGACCTTGGGAAAGTCACTTAATCCCAATTTCCCTACCTTCCCCACTCCAAAAAGCAGAAAAAAAAATAGATATTATCAAGTAATCCTTTACTTGAGTTGTTGCCTGTTAGATATATTGTAGGGGAAATTCTTGTTTAGGTATAAGTTGAACTAAATAGCCCAGGAGGGCCCTTCTGACCCTGACATTCTATCATTTTATAAAAAGGTAGCTGCCCTTTTTCATCTAGAGTCTCATAGGGCCATGTAAGTAGGTATTCTGAGGGTTTTTTTTTAATGACATAGGTACTGGAGAGCTTTTGTTGTTGTTATGCCAGGCATAAAGACCAGAGGACATTTTCATAGTTAGTCTTAACAGCTAGTATTTTGTTTCTTATCCATGTTTAGAACCTGCAAAATCTTGACCAACGATCCTGGTCTCCAGCTCATAATATAACAACAACTCACATTTATAAAGTGTTTTCCTCACAACAACCTTGTAAAGAAGACAATAATAATAGTGACCACCACTTCATTGGCACTTGAAGATTGATTTTTCAGGGTGCTTTAACTTATCAGAGCCTCCTAACAACCCTGAGAGGCAGGATAGTTTACCTCCATTTTTCAAAGGGTCACACATCTGAGAAGTATCAGAGCCAAGACTTGAGTCCAGGTCTTCTGACTCTAGGTCTAAGTTTCTTTCCACAACACTGTGGTCCTGCCTTTTCTATTCCAGAGAATATTTAGTCAAAGATCACTGATTTTTTAAAATATTTCCTTCTGAATTTCATTTAAGCTACCCTTAAGAAAACTTCATTTTCAGAAAGCACATCTTCTTTTTTTTAAACTTTTTGGAGGGGAAAGGCAGGGCAGTTGGGGTTAAGTGACTTACCCAAGGTCACAAGTCTTGTAAGTGGTAAATGTCTGAAGCCGGATTTGAACTCAGGAACTTCTGACTTCAGGGCCGGTGCTCTATTCACTGCGCCACCTAGCTGCCCCGAGAGCACTTCTATATAATAGTTCAGATCATTAATGTTTTTTTCCTTCATATCATTTCATTCCACTCACCTGCCTGCCCCAGGAACCTCCCACAGGTAGGCCCAGCAGGCATGATAGCTCAGCCACTCCAGACGTCATGGGCTCCATAGTTTAGAGCCTGTGTTACACCTACTCTTATCCCCACACTCTGGCCTTAGTGTCAGAAGAGGCTTTTATTTACTGTTAGTCTAGAGCAGACTACCTAAATATCTTCATAGCTCATCCAGCCTCAGTATTTAAGTTTTTATTAAGGTTTGTTAACCTTACCATGACTTTAGTTTCTATTTCCTTCTCTTTACTATTCCAGAAACTGTTTTCTCATTGATATTGATTAAATTTTTCTCCTAGATTAGGATATATGTATGTATGTATGCATGCATGTATACATGCATATATTTATGTATATGTGTGTGCATATATGTGTATATATGTGTATACACAGAACTGCCGTTTTTAAAATCCATGTCATATACTAAAATTATACAAAATATCCATATTTCTTCTTTGCAGTTGACATTTTGGAGGATGGATGTTAACAGTACAAAGATTTTTGTGAGTGAAGAAGTGAGCTTATTTCTACTTAGGCATATTATAGTCCTGTATTTTTATCACCTATCTTTGAACTACTGTAAACTTAACCAAGATGTGCCTCCTGAAGGTAGAGGTATTTTAAGGAAGTACAAGTGGACTGTGGCTTGACAGATATTGAGAAAAAAACTTGCTCAGAGGAAATAGACTAAGAGAAGGGCCTCCATGAGCCCGGCTTGCACAGAAAAATAAACTGATAAGAAAAACTAGAGGTGCCAGTCAGGGCTAGAAAGTAAATGTAATTAGAGCCATCATTAATGACTGTATCTTAAGTGTCAATATTTTGGAATGATTGAGGTCACAAGAGATTAGAAATGATTAGGAGATGAGCATGGAGAACACTGCAATTGTTTAGATATTCAATAACTGAAAATGGCCAAGAAGGCCCAGACAGCAGTGATGCTGAGATGTATTCAGAAGGAGAAGGGAGGGCTTTAAGAAGTGTGAAATTGAGGATTTGGGAAGAAAAGAGATATCCGGGGTGGCTAGATGGCACAGTGAATACAGCACTGGCCCTGGAGTCAGGAAAAGAGATATCTGCTGGTTCTTTGGTAGTTGGCCTAATTGAATATAAAGCTGCTTTTGAGAGGAAGAACGCTGCTATGAGAATTGATATCTGTGTGGGGTGCCTTTGACCCTTAGCAGTTTAGTAATTCCTGTTTCTTATAGGAACATATCTTAAAACGTCAGGCTTGCTGATAAAATCACAATATTTTGCTTGGTCCAACAATAGTGGAATGACCTGCCTAGAACATTTGACATGTAGATTGGGTTTACTGCACGTCCTTCTGAGGATATTTTGACATGTTAGTTAGAATATCTAAAGCCACTGAATTGCCTGGGCTTCTGTGAGATCACCTTTCTTCCTGTTCTCTGTTAACGAGATCATCCTGGTTGGATTTATTATTGGCTCAAAAGTTTGAAACTTACAGATTTGAGGTCAGGTATGGGAGAGGGGAGAGACAGAGGGAATATACACACATAATCTTGGCCCTCCTTTATTCTCACCTCAAATTAA
>JAQQSW010017335.1:0-11483 GCA_028646575.1 Pseudocheirus occidentalis | reverse complement strand
TGATGGTGATGGTGATGATGGTGATGGTGATGATGGTGATGGTGATGGTGATGATGGTGATGGTGATGATGGTGATGATGATGATGATGGTGATGGTGATGATGGTGGTGGTGATGATGGTAATGGTGATGATGGTGATGATGATGATGATGGTGATGGTGGTGGTGATGATGGTGATGATGATGATGGTGATGATGATGGTGATGATGGTGATGGTGGTGGCGATGATGGTGATGGTGATGATGGTGATGACGATGATGATGATGATGATGATGATGATGATGATGATAATGACGATGATGATGAAAATAGTGATGATGTTGGTGGCAGTGATAAAATGATCCAGTCTTGGAGTCTGGGAGACCTGGGTTCAAATTCGCTCTCTGCCTCTGACTGTGTGAGATTGGCAAGTTGCTTAACCTTTCAGTGTCCCAAGCAATTCTGAAACTAGAAATTGAAGAGTCAAACTCTTATTGATCTGTATTGCTAGAGAGAGTTTCTGGACCAGTAGTTCCCTACACAAATGAAATCATGGCTCCAGACTCCCCTGCCAAAAAACGGCTGCGTGGAGCTACTTACCCATTTGGAGACTTCATTCCTCTGAAGACCCACAGTGAGTGGCACGCAGTAGGTACTTAATAAATTTTTGTTTGTTGATTGGTTATTTGACTGACCCAGCTTCCAGACCTCCACAGTAACTTTAGACCAGGTGATTTACACTCCACATTGATATAGGTAGGCATAGTCCTTCTGTCCGAGATGAACATTATTTACCCAGGGTTCCAGGAAAATTAGGCCAGATCACAGAAAAAAGTGAATCAGATGAACTCTGACTCAGCAACATGGCGCAGACCCCCGTGCCTTCTCTCCAGTGGTGCCTTGGTGGAGTTAGAAAGAATGGGTGAATAATCCCTTCCAAAGACAAGCTGTTCACCTTTGTGTAATCACAGGGCCATGTGCATAGAGTTGCCATCAAAGCACAGAATCTGTTTCTATTTGGCAGATAGGGATTTACTCTCTGCTGACGGCAGCAGATTGCTCAATTATTGAGCAGACCTGGTTAACATATAAGTAGGTTGGTTTTTGTTTTTTTGGGGGGGTGGGAGACAGGATGGGATAGGGGTGGGGAATGGATGTCTTACCTTTGTGATCATGGAAACAATCTCTATGCTCTGAATTGTCCCAGAGCCCAAACCTGCAATCCAGTCAGACCTTTGGGAGACTAGAGAAGCACCTTCAGAGGGGAAGGGCTCTTAACCTTTTTTGTGTCATGAACCTTCTTGGATTAAGGTTTTTAATTACATAAAATAAAATACATAGGATTACAAAGGAAACCAATTGTATTGAAAAACAGTTAACAAGATTAAAAGAAAAAAAGGAACAAGTTCCTGGACCTCAAGGCAGGAACTCCTGACTTAAATCTCTATATCAATCATTCAATCAATCAATCAATATTTATTAATTACTTATTATATGTCAAATGCTGTGCTGAGTGCTGGAGATACAAAGACAAAAGCAAAACAGTTGAGAGGCTGCAGCATATTGGATAGAGAGCTAGCCTTCAAGCCAGAAAGACCCAGGTTCAAGTCCTACCTTTGACTAAGTCACTTAACCTTTTAATGCTCTTAGCAACACTCTAAGACTATAAGCTACAGAGAAGGTGCCAAAATGTTCTGGTAAAGGGAGTTTTCTGTACCAATGAAATCACAGGTTCAGCAAAACAAATACGTTTAAAAGGTCCTTCAAAGAATTTACAGGAGAACAGTTTGGGGAAGGTAGTCAAGATTCTTAGTTAATGAGCCTTAGAGCTCCCACTAGATGAGAACAATACCTTGGGCTCCTTGACCTGCCTATTCCATCAAGACCATGTTGTCACCAAGTGGGGTGACTGTACAAAATATGGAGCAAATGATAACTTACAGATCATATGGTGGAGGAGAATAGCAGAAAAAGGGATTTAAATGAAGAATCATAAAATCACAGATGTAGAGCTGGAAGAGACTTTTTGGCTAATCCAGCCCCTTTATGTTAGTGATGAGGAAACTGAACACCAGAGAAGGAAGTGACCTGAGGATCAAGAGGTGAGTTGAGGCAAATGTGCCTCAGTAAGCAGCCTCACTCTTCTGTGAACGAAGAAAGCTAGTATAAAACAGGGTGATCCCAAGCTACCACCCTCTAAATAACTGCGGAAGATAATGCATTTGTTATTGGTGGCAGCTGGGTCAAATAGTGGATAGAGTTCTGGGCCTGGAATCAGGAAGGCGTTTTCCTGAGTTCCAATGTGACCTCAGACACTTAGTAGCTGTGTGATCCTGGGCAAGTCACTTAACCCAGTTTGCCTCAGTTTCCTCATCTGTAAAATGAGCTGGAAAAGGAATGGCAAACCACTCCAGTATCTCTGTCAAGGAAACCCCAAACAGGGTCACAAAGAATGGGACATGACTAAAATAAATGACTGAACAGCAACAAAAACAGCAGGGATTCAAACTCAGGTTCTGACTGAGATTGCCAGTCTTTCCCCTGCATGGTTTCCTTTCCTTTCCTATCCTTTTGTTAATTAAAACAAAGCAGCAGCAGCAGTAGACAATATCCCTGCTGGATTCTTGTTCTCCTCTGGACTGGGTTTTCCTATGCACTGTTTCCATGATTTTCATTAAAACTTCCCAAACCCAATCCAGTATGATAGGAAATAGATTCTAAGATTTAGCATGCATATGAACATACAAAACAAAGAAATTAATTAATATTATGGGATAATATTGTTATTTATCAAATATTTTTCCATGATGTACTTAATGACAAGCTTCTGGGGATAATCTTCCCCCAAGTTAGAAACCCCAGCTTAAAGCAAAAGTTGTTTGTGACTATGAAAGCTTTGTTGTCAAACTCAAGTGGAAATGGGGCTGCTGATCTGTACAGGACACCTGGGAGCTTCATGTTGGCTCAGTCTTAAATGTAACTATTTATGTTTTGCTATATTTTTATTTTTGTGTTAAGTATTTCTCAATTACATTTTAATGTAGTCCTGGCTTCAGTAAAGGGTGTTGTAGGTCACTGGTCATTCATTTTGCACCTTTAATATCAAGTGCAAGGTTGCCAGATATATCTCTCTGACGAATGGTAGCCATGGTAAGGGCCTTCTCTTCTACTTGGCCTGATAGTTCCGCTATTAGAGTGCTCCCTCTTTGTTCTATATCAGTGGTTCTCAATCTTCCTAATGCCGAGACTCTTTAATACTCATATGTGGGTGTATCTGCATGTGGGTGGACCCGCCAGGAGACACGGTGTCTCGGTTCCTACTACCATCGGAAATATGTGTTTTGTGATGGTCTTAGGTGACACCTGTGACGCCTGTGAAAGGGTCTTTCAATCCTCAAAGGGGTCGCGTTCAAACCCCCAAAGGTTGAGAACTGCTGTTCTATAGCAAAGAGAAGAGGTCACTATTAAAGTGTTACCTGGACAGGAAAGAACAGTAAAGACTGAATATCAGTCCTCATTCCATGAACAGGACTTAGTTTATCAGGCTAGCTAGTTGTAACCCTGGAAATCTGAAAGCAGAATCCCAGAGTGATGGAATGTGTAGGTAAAATTAGATGAGGAAAAAAGGTATTTAGAAAAATCTACAGGGGTAGGGAACCTGCAGCCTCAAGGCCTCTTGTGGCTTTCTAAGTACTCAAGTGCAGGAATCCAAGTGACTGAATCCATTCACTTGAGGACCTAGAGGGCCACATATGACCTTGAGGCTGCAGGTTCCCCACCCTGGCTAGGACAAAGAATGCTGCTTGGGTGAGATGGTCCCAATAGATTAATCAGGTCAGAAGAGTGGAGCCCTTAGCAGCCAGGAGGTACCATGAGATTAGCAATGGACCTCAAGGATAAGGTAGGAGGAAGATTTTTTTTTCTCCACTAAAAACTCTCAGGACAGACTGCCTACTTTACACTTTAGCCATGAGACTGCCAAACAATCACTGAAATCTCATTAGATCCAGTAAATGTGAGATTTTTTTCAAAGTATCCCTTCCCCTAAATTGCCTTGATGGTCATGCAGTGAGTTGAGCCAATGGGTATTTCCTCCTGAGTTTGGGCAGTAGGCAACCTCAATGAGTGTTTTGCTGTGAATGAAGACAGAAGAAGAAACACAACCCACATAGTACCGCCTAGAAAGCTTGTTCGGCTTCTTGGGAAACATCCATGGGGCCTATTGTGGCCCTATCCGGAGAATAGTTGATGACTCATTGAAAAGATGAAGTATCTATAAACAGGAAGTTGAGTATGTGGCCAGACATTTGCCATCTGACAACAATTGCTGAATGAGGTAAATAAATTTGAAGAAAAATTTCCATGACTGTAAACAGGACTTCTCTGGCCTGTAGAAAGACAAGCCTATAGTTGATTTTGTTACTGATGATTTCAAGAAGGGGATTTCTAATCTAGCCCATTCATGAGTCAGTCAGTGAGACAGCAAATACCACACATGTTAAGCACTTATAGCTTAGGGTAGTTTGTTCTTCTTTCTTCCTCTTCCCAACCCCCAAATTATTAAAAGACCACTTGGTAGGACTTCCATGCATAAAGCCTTCCCTCTCAGACTCTGAGGAGGGGAATTTTTTTTATGAATGCTAAAAGATTGTTAGCCACACACCATGGCCCTTCTTTATTGTAAACCAAGCAAGTATATGTGAAGAGATGTGAAAATGCTGTGAGTTTAGAAACTTGATGTGCTGTGGTTTCTTGCCAAAATATGTATTTTAACTCTCTTATAGGGTACTGGAGTCAAAATGGTGAACTTCTGTATGGGGAGCATGGCTATCACAGCAGTGTGGAGGCAAGGATTAGAAGATTGGCCTCAGAATAAAAAAAGCCCAAATTCAAGTCCTACCTGTAATACATACCGGTTGTACAGCTCTGAGCATGTCACTTTAACAGCTCAGGGATCCTATGCAATTCTCCAAGACTTTGAGTTAAATATGTGGTACCTGTCTGCATCAGTAGAGAGATCCTAAATGCTGGTAGTTCCCCATCCTGATAAAATCATGGGTACACACACACACACACACACACACACACACACACAAGTACAGATACATATATAGATATATAGACAACCTCAATATGTATCCAAAATTTTAAACCCATAATTTTTTTTGAGCTAGACTCACATAAGAGACATGAAATGAATAGATATCCGGAGGTTTCAATGTAATATATGACTTAGGTGCCAGACAGAAAGATGGGAGTAGAATTTCAGGGAACTTTCAGGTTTAGGCCATGATCTGGCATTGGTTGAAGAAAAAAGTTGGGGAAGTGGTATAAGAGGAACTTCTTAGACAGGGACTTTTGCTTGAGTTTGAGGTGACCAGTGGTTATTTCAGTTAGAAACAGTCTAATCCACAAGACTGGGTGAAAGGGAAGAGGTCAAATTGTGTTCATAACTTCAGTTTGCTGACTCTTGGTGGACCAGGACCATGTCTTGTAAAATATGTATGTGTGTGTGTGTGTGTGTGTGTGTATCTTATATTATTCCTATTGTTTTTGCTGTCATCACTGTGGTTCAGATAATAGTGAGATCTGGTCAGACCAAGGAAGATCAAGGCCAGGAGCCCTGGTGGCCATTTCAGGTTCATTGAAGGCTAAATGTTAGAGAATGCACACAAAGCTAAGAGATTATTATTCCAGGGACAGACACACACAAAGAAGAGATGTCTGAAACCAGTCAAAGGTCCAGTCAAAGGTCCAGACCGAGTCTAAGATGCATGGTGTTCATCCAGGCAGAGGCAGGTCAGACAGTGGCAGGAAGCCATGGGTATCTGCTATTCCCCTTAGTGAGATATGGTAGCAGGTATTAAGGGCTCATTCATAAAGAGATGGATTCAAGAGGAGGAAATTCAGTCTCCAGGAGGGAACAAGGTCCTAGGCAGGGATTTAGTCATAAGGGAACAAGGTTTAACCCAGTTGCTGAGGAATTAGGGTATCAATGTCAGAACAGGATAAGAAATACTGACTCAATATAGAACAGGTCAGCCACTGCCAGGGGGTGCCCTTATGTTGCCTCTTGTAGGGTTAATATTGGTCCCTGAGTCTTGGGCAGAGTTGAGTTTAAACTTTCTTTGCATACTTCTCCTTCTCTTTGCCTGCTGTCTTGCCACCTGGAAGAAATCTATTCTCTGAGGCTTGGCTCTCCTACTGCGTAACTCCCTGCCCAGAACCACCATTTCAGGAAGGATATCAGCCAAGCTTCACTGAACTCCCCCCTCCTCACCTGTCCCCTGCTCCACTTGGGCACCTTCCTTCACTCCCCCTTGCTTTCCAAGTCTCCATGTGTTGTCTTCGCCCATTTAAATGCAAGCTCCTTTAAGGTAGGACTGTCTTCTTTGCTTAATTTGTATCTCTAGCTTAGCACAATGCCTGGTACCTAGCAAACTCTTCAATGATCTGACTATCTATCTATCTATCTATCTATCTATCTATCTATCTATCTATCTATCTATCTATCATCTATCTATCTGTCTGTCTGTCTGTCTGTCTGTCTATCTATCTATCCATCCATCCATCTATTCATCTATCTATCTATCTATCTATCTATCTATTTATCTGTCTCTGTCTATCTATCTATCTATCTGTCTATCTATACCTCTCTCTGTCTTTCTCCTGTCTATCTATCTATCTATCTGTCTATCCATCCATCCATCCATCTATTCATCTATCTATTTATCTATCTCTGTCTATCTATCTATCTATCTGTCTGTCTATACCTCTCTCTGTCTCCTGTCTGTCTGTCTGTCTGTCTATCTGTCTATCTATCTATCTATCTATCTATCTATCTATCTATCTATCTATCTTCTGTCTATCTATCTATATTTCACTCACTATCTTTCTATCCACATTTATATCTACCATCTATATATCTACTATCTATGAATCTATATGCTATCATCTATCTATATCACTACCAACTATTATCTTTCTATTTACCTACTATCTAGTTATATATTTTATCTTCTATTTACCATCTATGTATCTATTTCCTATCTATTATCTATCTCATTCACTATCTCTCTATCCATGTTTCTATCTACTATCTATGTATATAGCTATCATCTATCCTCTCTCTTCTCTCAGTCTCTCTCTAGTAAATATTTATATTCTATTTATTCATCTATAAGTCTATCTAGCATCTATGTACCTATGTATCTATATATTATTTATCTATGTATCTATCTAGCAATCTCTCTATCTCTCTATATCTATATCTAACTACCTATCTAATCTATCTTTACCTGAAGGTGGGAATTAAATTTACCTGGTTGGTGAGTTTAGATGAAAATATGCACATGCCTATTTAATACAATTCAACAAAACATCTATTGAGTACCTGCTACTAAGCATGAGGCACTTACTTTTCTGGGTTTATTTCATATTATTGCCCTTCTTACACTCTCCATTCCAGGAAAGCCGTTCTGCTTCCCTATTCCCAGGTTTTCTCATATGCAATGTTCTGCCTCTTAAATGACTTTACATTAATGGTCTCTCAGGTCTGGAATGCACTTCCTCCTCACCTAGGTTTCCTATAATTTCTAGCATTCTTGAAAATGTACTTCAAGTGCCACTTCCTACATGAAGCCTTTTCTTACTCCCTCAGCCATTACCACTATCTATTTATCTTTTATTACTTTGTATAAATTATATTTACTTCTCTGTTTTTCTCTTGTATTCCCCTTCCACCCCAGTAAAATGTAAGCACTTTGAGGGTAGGGCACATTTTGGGGTTTTTTTGTCTCTGTATACTTAGTGCCTAGTACAGTTTTTTTGCACATGGTAGGTGCTTATTGGATTTAATAGAATCTATAATATAATACATATACACATACATATATAATGTGTATACATATATGTTCAGAATATGAACCCTGTAGTCTCTGTACACTAGCTCTTATAGCTACATGTTGATATTTGGAGGTTGAGGGACTGTAATGGGAGTATAGGAAACAGCTGAAGTTCATGTTTCCTGAAGAGAAGAAAATAAACTCCTTAGAGACCACTAGAAAGTATTATGAAAGGAAGATTATTGTACGAAAAAAAAGTCAGTAAATATGAAGTGATTCCAGGCAATGCAGTCCAAAAAGAGTCTTTCCATCTGTGAAAACAGGGAAAACAGAATTATGAATTCATTACACTTTCAAAGTTCACAGAAAAAAAGGCAAACATATCATTATCACCTTCAATTTTTGGTGAAATGAAAAAACAAGTCTGTCACTAAAATCTCTTATTTCACTGGAGAAAACAACCTGGCATCTTTTCTTTCAGAGATCAATCCATCACTTTTATTCACAGCAAAAGCAGTGACTACTCAGAGTGACACAAGCCTCAGTTGCAAAACAGACTCTGGGATCAGTTGGAAAAGAACGGTTTTATTTGTCTCAATTTGGGCTGAAGCAACCAGTCTGGTACAGTGACCTGGGAGCCCTGAGTTTGAGTTCTGACTTGGCAAACACGTATTAACTCACTTGACTCCTATAACAATCCTGGGAGGTTGGTGCTATTATTATTTCCATTATACAGGAAAAGAAACTGAGGTACAGAGGTTAAGTGACTTGCCCAGGATCACACAGCTAGTATATGTCTGAGGTAGAATTTGAATTTAGGTCTTCCTGATTCCAAGCCCAACCCTCTTTGCCCTGTGTCCCTTGGTTGCCCAGGGGAGAGAGTACTGCACTTAGAGTATAGGAGTCTAGAAGATCCAAGTTCAAATCCTTCAGACATCTACTAGCTGCATGTCCTTGAACAATTCACTTAACCGCTTATTCCCAGTTTCCTCCTCTACAGAATTTGGATAATTTGTTTTACAAGGTTGTTTGGAGGATTAAGGCAGCTGGGTGGTGTAATGGACAAAGTGCTGGGCCTTGAGTCTGGAAAACTCCTCTTCCTGAGTTGAGATCTGACCTCAAGCACAGGATGTGAGACCCTGGGCAAGTCACTTAACTCTCTTTGCCTCCGTGTCCTCATCCGTAAAATGAGTTAGAGAAGGAAATGGCAATATACTCCAGTGTCTCTACCAAGAAAACCCCAAATGGAGTTATGAAGAGTTGGATACGACTGAACAACAATCTTAGGATTAAGGGAGACAATATCTGTAAGGTACTTTGTGAATTTTAAAAATCCTAAAGAACTACTAACTGACTAGGTCAGCTGTTGTTTTTATTTTGAATAAAAATGCCCCAAAGAGCTATCTTTTCATTTCTGCACTTTATCCAATTCCTTTCTCACCCCCATTTTCTCTTCATCTCTGCACTTTATCCCAATCCCTTTCTCACCCCCATTTTCTCTAACTAGTTTGACTAGGATTTCAATTTTTCATTTTGTAATGCACTGTTTGTTATTTTAGTCTGTAAGTTCCTCCTTTGGGTCAGGAAAGATTGTGCTTTGCCCAAAACAAATACACATACAAAGAGGAAACAGAAGAGGGTATTCTGTAAGGGGCTATCCATGTCAGGGATGATTTGTTAGATTGTTTATAACTTTTCTTCCAAAGGATTCAGTGTCATTCCCCCATCTCCCTTGCCTGACTCTCATGGTGGTGATTAAAAAAATGATACACAAGGATCATCATCACTAAATCCATAGTTTGAATGTCTATAGTTTGACATTGAGTTTGTTTTGGCTCAAAACCAATGAAGTCTCATTGGTGTAAGAAACTTTCCTTGAGGAAACTCCTTCCACACATGCAGACTGGCACCATATATTTAAATTATAGTCCTGGGAGCCCTTAAAAGTTAAGTAATTTATCCAGGGCCACATAACTGTCCTTGTTCAGAATTTCGGTCATGTGGACTCTTCCTGACCCCATGGACTATGATGTCAGGCCCTTCTCTCCTCCACTATCTCTTGAAGTCTATCCAAGTCCATGTTCTTTGCTTCCATGACACTATCTGTCCATCCTTTGCCATCCCCTTCTCCTTTTGCCTTCAATCTTTCCCAATAACAGGATCCTTTCCAATGACTCCTGTCTTCTCATTATGTGGGCAAAGTGTTTTAAACTTCACCCTTGGTATTTGACCTTCTAGTGAATAGCCTGAATTAATTTCTTTAAGTATTGACTGATTTGATCTCCTTGCTGTCCAACTGACCTTCAAAAGCCTTCACCAGCACCACAGTTTGAAAGTGCTGATTCTGCAGTGCTCTGTTTTTATTATAGTCCAACTTTCACAGCCATACTGCAACTGGAAAATTTATAGTTTTGATTATATACCTTTGTCAGCAAGAGGATATCTTTGTTTTTTAGTTTTCTATCCAGGTTTGCCACAGCTTTCCTTTTAAGGAGCAAGTATCTTTTAAGTTCATGGCTGTAGTCACTGTGTGCAGTGATCTTTGAGCCCAAGAATGTAAAATCTGGCACCGCTTCCATTTCTTCTTCCTCTGTTTTCCAGGAAATGATGTAACCAGATACCATGATTTTTTTTTCTCAGAAGGTGTGAAACTGCTTTCATTTTTAAAATTTATTTTAGAATTACAAATTTTCTCCCCGTCTTTCCCCTACGCACCACCCTAAAACAGCCATCCCACTGTATATCACCTCCCCCAGTCTGCTCTCTCCTATATCCTCCCCCATCACCCCTCTGGCTTTCTACCAGAAAGATGGATCTCCCTACCCCAGTGCCTGTATATCTCCCAGATGCATGTAAATAATAATGTATATACATAACATATACATATACATAAATAATAAGTATGTATATATACACATCATATATGTACATATATGCATATATATACATATATATGTGATGTATATATGAAAGACAAGCAATTCAATACAGGCCATACGTGTGTAGTTATACAGAACATCTCCACAATGGACATATTGTGAAACACTGACAATATTTCCCTCCTTTCTATCCCACCCTCCACTTATTCTATTCTCTGCTTTTTCCCTGTCCCTTTACAGAAGTGTGTGCTTCTAACAACTCTCCCCCCAACCCCTTCATCATCCTCCCTCTCATCCCCTTCCTCCATACTCTCCTGTAGGGCAAGATACCCACTTTAGAGTATATATCATTCCTTCCCTAAACCAAAATTCAATGAGAGTAAGGTTGACCCATTCCCTTTTGCCTTCCTGTTCTTCCCCTCCATTGTAACGGTTATCCTTTGCCTCTTCTATGTGAGATGATTAACCCCATTTTCTCTCTCCCTGTCTCCTCTCATTCTATTCCTCTCCTATCTCTTAATTTCACCTTTTAAAATATCATCCCTTCCTATTCAATTGATCCTGTGCTCTCTGTCTATGTACACATATATACACATGCTCACATATGTATTCATATGCATATATACCAATGGTTCTCACCCTTCCTAATGCTGTGACCCTTTAATACAGTTGTTCATGTTGTAGTGACTCCCAACCATAAAATTATTTTCATTGCTACTGCAGAACTGTAATTTTGCTACTGTTGTGAATCATAATGTAAATATCTGATATGCAGGATGTA
>JAQQSW010017334.1:0-11483 GCA_028646575.1 Pseudocheirus occidentalis | reverse complement strand
ACTCAATAAGAGCAAATTGTTTACATTCCTTTCTGAGAAGCAGATACCTGTCAATACTGAAATTTGTATAAATATTGTGACCCTTGAGGGGGAGGTACACAGAAAGAGTGTGTGGGTAGAAATGAACTAACATGAAGATTAAAAAAAACTGTTTAGGGGAAAAAAGGGGAGAGGAGGAAAGGTTGAGGTAGAAGATGGTAGATTGTGCCACAGGATGAGGCATAAAAACCATACTGGAGTGGAGGGGGAGGATAGAGGGAGAAGAGTGTCATGCAATCATTACTCTCATTTGTTCTGATTTAAAGAGGGATCAATACAAATGGCTAAGTTCAGATTCTTACATGAAAAGACACACATGGGGCAGAGGACAGCATGAACAGAGAAGCTACTTCCATAGCAATCTAAGGGGGAAGACCAGAAAGAATAAAAGTATCTATGACCAGTGTCTTAATCTGAGATCTGTGTCTATTCTCCAAACTAGAATGGGACAAGAAATCCATGGAGCTCTGTAAGAGAGATGAGTTCGTGCTTGCTCTGCCTGAGGTGTCATTTGTAGTTGAGGGTATATACAAAGGATGATTAGAGGATATCATGAATGATTGATACTAGAAAAGGCATCAAAATGGAAAGAGTAGTGTAAGAAAGACTAAAGATATTCAGGGATATAAAAATGTTGAGGACACCAAATGTCTTAGCAAGAAATAAAAGAAAGGCATAGATAGTGAGAAGGGCCACTAGGGCAACTGGATCACTACTTAAGGATGATGTAAAGAAGGCAGGGCATGTTAAGGTCTATTTTTTGCCATCTTCTCTCTCAAGAAGAATGTTTTTCAAGGTGAAGAAAGAATAAGGTTGCTTAAGAAAGAATTTGAGCCCAATGTAGCTTAGGAGATAAAAAGATAACATCTAACCTGTTTAATGTGAAGTCAACAGGATATTAGGATCTGGAGTCCATCACCAACTCCTCTTATTCTAAATCTGGATATTTCTCCCTCCTTAGCTCAGTATATACCACAGTACAACAGAAATTTGATTGTTGAAAGCCCACTACCCAAAACAACGTGAAATGGACAAAATACTTCCCTACTCTCATTTTCCCTGTTGATTTAGTGGCAAGATAGTTAGGAACAGATTGCAAAGCAACAAATCTGTAGACGTTTCTATAATTACTTTTCATTTGCTAAACTAATCTAAGTTAATGAATAAATAATTCTGTTTTCCCATAATGAATGTTTGTTTATTGGCTGGTCCTTCCCACCCCCTTGATTCTACCAGTAATTATACAAATGTCGATACCAAGGAAGTTCTTCTAGAACTTTATAATAATCTGTCAGGGCAATGGAACGTTGAGGACTCACCACAATTGCTCTCCTGGCTTGTGTCCTTTTACTGATCTTCTTGTCTCTATGGAAACAAAGGTTCAAAAGGGAGAAGCTTGTACCATGTCCCACTCCTCATCCCTTTATTGGCAGCATCCTATAAATGCATTTGAAGAACATAACTGCATCATTCTCACAGGGAAAAGTGGTTAAATTTGGGTTTTAAATTCTAACTGCTCTCAGTGTGGGGGGAGACAGAAAGGTTTTAAGTGAATAATTGAATCAGGACTTATGGTGATTTATAATCCTAGATCATGGATGATTTGAATCAAGGGTTCTATGAGTGATATCTGAATTAGCAATGATGTTAGGCATGCATTGACTCTTTCATCAAAACTTTAGTAGCGGAAGAAATTCAACAACAGGACCAAGTATTTACTTTTGTAAAGCATACAAAGAGCATACTCTAAGGGTACAGAGATAAAAATAAGTTATTCAATTAACGAGAAATTTGGTACCTACTATATACTAGTCACTATGCCAGATACCAAAAGGAAACACGGTGATGGCATATTCTCTCCTTGAAGGGAATTAATTCTTCTTCTTCTGAAGTTTATGTTCTATGAGGGGGATACAAAAAATTCATGAATAAGTAGAAGGTAATTAGACGACAGAAAAATCCCTTGTAACAGGGGGGCCCAAAAAGTTTCAACTAGGAGAGAACCCCTGACCTGGACCTTGAAGCAAGTAGCATACTCTAATGGAAAGAAGGGATGGGAATGCATTCTAGGCATGGGAAACAGTCTGGGAGAAAGCAAAGAATTGGGAGATAATATTGCTAGCAAGTGATACTGGCAAGAATGTGAAGTTTGGGATCAGGGCGTAATACAAAATGAATCTGTACAATTAGTTTGGAGCCAGCTATGGAGGTGTTTAAGGTGTTTAAGTACCATACTATGGAGGCAGGTGGGAGCTCCTGAAGACATTTTGAAAAAAATTATTATTTTTTTTTTAATTTTCAACATTTACTTCTGTAAGTTTTCACTTCTCTCCACCTCCTTCCCTTTCCCCCTCCTCAAGACAGGATGAAATCTGATATAGGCTTTGCATATAAATCCTTATTAAATATATTTTTACATTAGTCGTGTTTTATAGAAGTATTAGAATGAACGGGAGGAATCATGAGAAAGAAAAACAAAACAAAACAAAACAAAAAAGAGAGCAAATAGTATACTTCAATCTGCATTCAAACTCCATATTCTTTCTTGGGATATGGATGATATTCTGTAATTGTTTTAGATCCCTGTATTGCTAAGAATAGCAATGTCATAGAAGTCTATCAAAGTCTTACCAAATGATAGGTCTATAAAAGTCAGACACAGCACACTCTGGCTGCTACTGTGTACAGTGTTCTCTTGGTTCTGCTCATTTCACTCAGTATTAGTTCATAAAAGTCTTTCTTTTTTAAAAAATAAATTTATTTATTTATTTACTTTAGGTTTACAACATTCAGTTCCACAGTCCTTTGAGTTTCAAATTTTCTTCCTCTCCTTCTTCTTTTCCCTTCCCCCCATGGCAGCATGCAATCAAATATAGGATCTACAAATACCTTCACACTAAATATTTGTCAAATAGTAAAGGATTATAACCAGGGGATGAACAATGAGAATGAAGAAACAAAACAAAATAAAACAGTAAAAAGAGCAAGCAGTGTGCTACATTCTGCATTCAGACTCTGTAGTTCTTTCTCTAGTTGAGGATATCCTTTTCCATCATAAGTCTTTTGGAGTTATCTTACAACTTTGCATTGCTGAGAGGAGCCCAGTCTGTCCAAAGTTAGTCATCACATATACATTGTATCTTTAATTGTGTTCAAAGTTCTCCTGGTTCTGCTCCCTCACTCAGTATTAGTTTTTACAAGTCTCTCCAGATTATTATGAAGTCTGTCTGCTCTTCATTTCTTATAGCACTGTAGCATTCCATTACATTCATGTACCACAAATTGTTTAGTCTTTCCCCAGTTGGTGGGCATCCGCTTGATTTCCTAGTCTTTGCCACCACAAAAAGAGCTTCTATAAATATTTTTGTACATGCTCGTCCCTTTACCACTTCTATGATCGCTTTTGGAGAAATGGTATTGCTGGGTCAAAGGGTATGGAATTATTTAGAGCCCTTGGGGAATAGGTTCAGATTGCTCTCCAGAATGGTTGAATCAGTTCACAACTCCAGAAACAATTCTTTAGTTCCAATTTTTCCACATCTTCTCCAGCACTTATCATTTTCCTGTTTTGTCATCTTAACCCATATGACTGGTGAGATGTGGTACATCAGAGTTGTTTTGATTAGTGTTCCTCTAATCAATAGTGATTTAGAGCTCACTATAAAAGGATTCTATCATTTTAATTCTTCCAAATTGCTTATTTACCATTATGATTGCCTATTTCCTGGCCTTTTGAAGTGAATTTCTGCTTCTGGGGTGTAGAAACCTCTGACCCACAATTTTTTGATGAGAGCTAAGGGATCTGGTTATTGGCTTTGTGTACTGTGTCCTCTTGGTGTCCAGACTGAGGCCAAGGCCAGGGCTTTCTGAGTTGCCTCAAGGTTACACTAAAGCTCACAGCACTGGTCAGACTTGGTCTGGCTGATTGAAGATTCCACCTCCCAGCCCCTAGGCTGAAAGTCAAGCAGGCTCAGCTGCTGGTGGCCAGCAGCTCCTGTGTCTGCTGGTTCCTCTGGTTTTGTGAAGGCACACTTGGGATTCTGGTGTTAGTACTTGCTGATTCCATCCCACTGGGGTCCAGGATTTCTGGCTCATCAGCTGAGATGAGGATTATTAATACAGCTTCTCCCCTGCACCTTAGCCTTGGTACAGCCACATCCATGCCCTTCTTCAAGGACTCCCAACCCTGCCTAGGGTGGGACTATTTCAGGAATTTACACGGAGGCAATATTCTCTGGGTTTTTAGGGTCTTTGGGAGGGAGAGATGAGGCTAGGGTTTACTCTGCCATCTTGGTTGCTGGGAGGTCAGGTAGCTGATTTTTAAACATCCAGGCTGTGGATTTCTAGTCCCAGAATTAGCTACTACTACCACAGGTCCTGTACTTTCTCTTACCCATCTCTATGAGAACCCCTGTCCTGTGGTGAGAGGTCTGGGAATTGCCTCTGCCATGGATTAATCAACTTGCCAGGTTCCCTCTGGTAGGGTCTTAGGTCTGTGCTGGTGTAACCCCTACTCTATGCTTCCCCTGCCCAGTCCCACATGTAAACCTTCTTGGACTGAAAATCTCCCAGTCTTCATCTTCTAGTGAATTCTATTACTCTAAAATCTGTTCAGATTCACTTTGTAGAGGTTACTGAGGGAATTTGCAGAGGGGCTGAGGGGAATTCTTGCTTTTACACCACCATCTTGACTCCACCCCTCCCCATATATGTCTTTCAAGGTTTCTCTGAAGTCTATAAGTTCATCATTTCTTATAGCACAATAGTGATTTATTACATTCCTATACCACAACTTGTTCAGTCACTCCTGAATTGATGGACATCCCTTCAATTTCCAGCTCTCTTCCACCACAAAAAGACCTGCTATAAATATTTTTATACATGTGCATCTTTTACCCTTTTTTATGACCTGTTTGGAATACAGCCCCAGAAGGGGTAATGCTGGGTCAAAGACTACTCACATTTTATAGCCCTTTGAGCATAGTTCCAAATTGCTCTCCAGAATCATTGGATCAGTTCACAACTGCATCAACAATGAGTTAGTGTCCTCATTTTCCCACATCATCACCAACATTTATTAATTTCCTATTTTGGCATGTTAGCCAATCTGATGGTGTGATGTGGTACCTCAGAGTTGTTTGAATTTGCATTTCTCTAATCAATAGTGATTTAGAGGAGTTTTTTTATGACAATAAATAGCTTTAATTTCTTTCTTTGAATACTGTTCATATCCTTTGACAATTAATGGATTGGAAATTGACTTGTATTCTTATAAATCTGACTCAGTTCTATCTATACTTTACAAATGAGGCCTTTGTCAGAGAAACTAGTTGTAAAAATTTTTTCACACGTTTCTGCTTCCCGTCTAACCTTGGTTGCGTTCACTTTTAGCAAAAACTTTTCAATTTAACATAATCAAAATTATCCATTTTGCATCTCATAATGTTTGCTATCTCTTGTAGATTACAAATTCCTTTGTTCTCCATACATCTGACAAATATTACTTGCTCTCCTAATTTGCTAATAGTATCAGCCCTTAAATGTCAATGGTGTACCCATTTGGGCTTTATTTTGGTATAAGGTGTAAAATACTGGTCTATGCCCAGTTTCTGCTGTAGTATTTTCTAGTTTTCCAAGCAGTTTTTATCAAATAGTGAGTGAGAAGCTGGAATCTTTGAATTTATAAAACAGATTGCTATAGTCATTGACTATTGTTTCTTGTGTGCCTAACCTATTGCACTAATCCATCAATCTATTTCTTAACCACTACCAAGTAGTTTTGATGATTACTGCTTGGTAATACAATTACCAGTCTGGTATGGATAGGCCTCCTTACCTAGGTATTCTGGATATTTTGTTCTTCCAGATGAATTTTGTTATTACTTTTTAGAGACTGAACCTGTGCTTTCATTAATATAGGAATACATATACATATATATATATATATATATATGAATTTACATAGGAATTTATATGTTTTTATTTATACACACACATATATGTGTATATGTATAAATACATATATAATGTATGTTTATAGCATGCATATATAAGCAAACATTATTTTAAAAGGAATAGATAAGTATCAGAACTATGGGCCAAGGTCTCCCATTGCATGCTCGACCATTTCCAATCATCTTGATTGATATCTGGCCACTTGAATCAGATGGCTCTGGAGGAGAAGGTGAGACTGGTGACTTCACACAACTCGCCCTCACTCAAATCACAGTCAACTGCAAGTTATGCTTTCATCTCTCTGATGTTATGGTCCTCTTCAAAAACAAAGAACAAATCACAACCAAAAGAGGAGTAACAAATTAGAAAGAGAAAGAAAGTTATTAGGTTTTTAAAGATGAAATAACAGAAGGGTCATTCAGAGTTTTCTTCCCAAAATGTACAAGGGGATAAGGGGGGAAGTAGAATTTAAAGAAAAAGAGGTCATGGTGGAGAAACAAGTCTAAAACACCCAGACAAAGTCACATACATTTTCCCTACATAAATGAATAAATATTTGCTATGTGGGACTAAAAAGAAGAATAGGAATGTGCATTAAAAAGGCAAAGATAAAGTAAGAGATATAGGGAAAGGTGTGATGTACCTTAATCATGTCAATGGTAAACAATAAAGGGAAACAACTCCTGTATTCTTTCAGAAAAGGGGGAGGGACATGGGAGAATGAGCAAGGTGGTGAAGGAAGGGATGGAAATAGGGCAAAGGGAAGCATATTATTTTATTGATAGGAGTTGTCTTACTGAAAAACATTCCAATGAGAAGAGAGATATATTCTGTTCTTGGAATTTGGGGGACCTTACAACCAGTGTAATCTGAAACAGATCTGAAAAAGAATTGGAATTCCCTGGACAGCATCTTTTCTTTATGTTATGTTTTACAATATTTACTTTTATTTTTAAATTAAATTTTGTGTTCATTTTTTGTTTGAATCATTCATTTCCACAAGATTTTTGAGTAACAAATTTCCTCCCCATCTTTCCCGTACCCACTACCCCAAAATAGCCTCTCCCATCCCTACTCCCACTTTCCTATAGGGCAAGATGCATCCCCCTACCCCAGTGCCTGTGTATCTTATTTCCTAGTTGCATGTAGTAGTAATAGTAGTAGTAGTAATAGTAGTAGTAGTAGTAGTAGTAGTAGTAGTAATAGTAGTAGTAATAGTACTAGTAGTAGTAGTAGTAGTAGTAATAATTTTTAATCATTTGATTTTAAAACTTTGAATTACAGATTCTTTCCCTTCTTCCCTAGTCACCCACCATTACTGGGAAGAAAAGCAATTCAATATAGGTTGTGCATATGTACGTATGCAAAACATTACCATGGTGAATATATTGTGAAAGACTAACTATATTTCTTTCCATCCTATCCTGCCCCCTACTTGTTCCATTCTCTACTTTGACCTTGTATCTTTTCAGAAATGTGTGCTTCTAACTATCCCTCTCCAAACTGCCCCTGCCTTTGTCATCCCCCTCTCATCTTCTCTCCTATAGGGCAAGATACCCAATTGAGTGTGTATGTCAATCCCTCCCTAAGCCAAATTAAACCCATTCCTTTTTGCCTTCCTGTTCTTCCCCTCCACTGTAACAGTTATTCCCTGACTCTTCTATGGACAGCATCTTTTCAAAGGAGAAAAGAAACCAGCGTTCCTAGAGGAAAGCAGAACTCAGAAGGGCTCGAGGATATGGATGCATAGAGGAGAATACATGGTAAAGAAGAAAGAAAAGTACTGTGGTGAAGGTTCATTGTAGAACAGGGTCATTAGACTATCAGTTTCTTGAGAACAGGAACTGTCTCATGCATTTCTATCTCCATCACTTAGTATAGAACCTAGCGCTTAATAATATGATTACTGACTGACATGATGAAGAACATTGGAAAAATCTCTGTCACAGGACAATATTTCTATCCTCTTTATGTCTTGTAGAAAGTGATATATTTAAGAGTGAGTTGCAACAGGAAAAAAGTGGCTCAAGATAAACTCTCAATAAAAAAACAATAAAATGTAGAAATTGTTTAAAAGAGAAAACTCAAAATTGGTCCATTGGATATTCTAATAACAAGGATACTAAAGAAAGCAAAGATGAAATAAATAAATATCACATCTATCAGTCAAAAAATAAATGTTTAAAATAGAAATGAAAAAATATGTAGAAAATTAAGAGATCTAAAAAAAGAATTTGAAGGGAGAAGATAAAAGGGTTTTTCTTCTTTTTTAACACTGAGGGAAAAAAAGCAGGAAGATTTAGATTATTAGAAAAAGGCATAAGGAAAACCAAGTAAATTAAGCAAAACCCTAAACCTAGGAAAAGGAGTGACAAATGCAAGGGAATAGTCTTGAAGGTGAGAAGAGAGTCTGTGGGACTTACTATCTTTAAAAATGTCAAGTAAATAATTGAAGATATAAAATAAATTATATACAAAGGAACCAAAAAACTGATTCAGGAAGCAACAATGTCCAAGATAAATAGGGAATACACAAAGCCAACTCTCAAAACATCAAATGTGAATGGATCAAATAATTCAATAAAAATAAAGTAATAAATTGACTTTAAAAAAACCAATTACAATTTGCTTACAAGAAACAAACTTAAAAAGTAAAAACATTCAGAAAATAAAAATGAAGGCTTGAAAAAAAAATATCCTACATATCAATTTAATTCAAAATACCGGAAACTGCAAGCATGTTATCTGATAAAATTAAAAGAAAATTACAATCTGATCCAGCCATTCTGAAGAGCAATGTGGAGCAATAGCCAAAAGGCTGTACAACTGTGCATACCCTTTGATCCAGCTATAGGACTATTAGCTTTGTATCCCATAAAGATCATAAAAGGGGGAAAAGATCCACATACATAAAAAGATTTATAGAAGCTGTTTTTGTGGTGGCAAATAACTGGAAAATGAGGAGATGTCCATCATTTGGGAAATGACTGAACTAGTTGCCAAATATGAATGGCATTGAATACTATTGCTTTATGAGAAACACTGAGCAGGCTTATTTCAGAAAAAAATACCTGAGAAGACTTTCATGAACTGATGCCATATGAAGGGAGCAGAACCAGGATAAAATTCTGCGTAATAATAGTAGCATTGTACAGGGATCAACTTTGATACACTTAACTCTTCTCAGAAATACAATGACCTAAGGCAATTCCAAAAATCTCTTCTTGGGACATGTTAATCCACACCCACGTTTCTCTTTTTCATGGTTTTTCCCGCTTGTTCTGATTCTTGTTTCACAACATGACTAAGGTGGGAATATGTTTAATATGATTGCACAAGTATAGACTATATCAAATGACAAACCTTATTCGGGGGGGAAGGGAGAAAGGAGGAAAAATGTGGAACTGAAAACCTTATAAAAGTGACTAATGAAAAACAAAAAAGTAAATGATGATAAATCAGGTGATAACGTTATCTGCAAGGGACCATAGAAGACAAACCAACATCAGTATTCAGCATATATTTTGTAAATGTCACATCATCTAAATTAATGAAAGAAAATTAAATTAATTATAAAAGATATAGAGCTCCTGAAACTCTAGCTCAGATGGGGTCTTGGGTTTCACAGTCACAGCACTTTGATTTCAATTTATTCAATTCATTTCAATTCGACCCAGCATCACGAAGTAGGAATTGTGGCAATAACAGGTTTACATAACATCGTGACTTGTGGGGTGCTGTGTATATAAAATACCCTGAATGTGGTCAATACTTTTGTCCTCCAGGTAAATATTAACCATCTCTCATTATTTGTTTCCAGAGAACTGCTGTCAAGTACTCAGTGCCAAGGAGCTGACGCACTGTGAGTGATCAGCAAGGTACCCAGCAGGCTAACCTAAGTTGCTCACTCTTTTCTTTTCCTTTTATACTTCCTATCCAGCATTCCATTTATATGTAGCAGAGTAAATAATCTGTAGGTCCTACAGTCAAGAAGACAAGATTGCCTTTATCTGCTGTGTAGCCTTGGACAACTTACTTAGTATCTTAGGGTCTCCAGAAAACTCTAAGAGAATGTTTCAGAGAAAGTGCCAATGTGCATTAGGAGAGGACATCTACCAACAGGAACTCAGGCCCTAGTGGAATCACACATCTCATTCTTAAGAATTACATAGCACATAATTGGCATGGTCGTAGGAGAGGTTTGTGATAGGAGATGCTTTGAATGGAGTCAAAAGACATGGTTCAAAACCTGCTTTGCCCTGCTCTGCTTGAGCGTATTTGTGTAATTCAGTGAATCACTGAAGGCCTCAGTTTTTACTTTGGAAAAAAATGAAATGAGTAATGTTTGCCCTACTCACCTCACAGAATTCTCATGAGAACTGAAGCAAACAATGTCTGTAACAAGTCTGGGAAACCATAAAATGCTAAAGAGCACCCCTAAGATCATAGAGCCAGAGCTGGATGGGAAAGTGGACGTCACTGTGGTCAATGACTTTATTTGGTAGATTATAAACAGAAGCCCTAATTACCACAAGTGATTTGCGCAAGGCCAAGTAAGGGAGTCATCCCCAGATCCTCTGAATCCCAGTCTAGTTGCTTCCCCGGACACCTAATCACCTCCCTGTGTACTGCTGGTCTCACAGTCAACTTGTGATGCCTAAGGAGAGGGTACACCCCAGTCTGATTTTACACTACAAAATGCCCTAATTGTGGCTGTGTGTGAGTTAAAAAAAACTATATAAAGGCCTGGAATGATACAGCTCTTATCATTAACTCCAAACATAACCTCAGCATAAAATTGGAAATGAAATAGATTTCTTTCTTGTCCAAAATGCTCTGCAGGATTTGGGGGTTTGATGCACTTAGTGACAGTTTATTCCCAAGTGGGAGCATCTGGAGGACCTCACCACCCAAATAGAATCTTTCTGACTCCCCACCATGACAGTGCCTAAAACTGTGTATGAGCATGTGTCTCCCTGATAATAATCATCAAAAGGTTGGCTCAAAGTGAGCTTCCTCAAGAATCCACACCATTCTTTCTTGTCCTTAAACTATACATCTTCCATTCCTGTAAAACCAATTAGCAGGAATTAAATAGCTGTGCCAGCCTGGGTAAATAGGCAAGTTTTATAGAAATTTAAACCTAATTAGAAGTTCATGCCAAGTTCAGAAAAGTCCATGTATGGCCACCAGGGTTCATGTCTCCTATAAACAAAGAAAGAAGTTCATTTTAGGTTGAATGAGTCCATAGTTCAGGCAGGATCCAAGTACCGCCTGCCACTCATTGGTTTCATGGTCTTACATAAATCCCTTCATGTCTCTGTGCTCAAATTTTCTAATCTCTAAACTGGATGGGGATGATTTGGTTGGGGGATGTGGTGGTGGGTTAATTAAAAGATGACAAAGGTTCATTGTTTAGAACTAGATCTCCTAGTTCAACATTATTGGTATTCAGGGAAGGAAACTGAAGTCTAGAGACAGTAAGGCAC
>JAQQSW010017333.1:0-11484 GCA_028646575.1 Pseudocheirus occidentalis | reverse complement strand
TTTCCTTTCCTTTCCTTTCCTTTCCTTTCCTTTCCTTTCCTTTCCTTTTGTTCAACTGATGGAGCCAGCTAGAGAGACATATTATAATTCAATAAAATATTTTCTTAGAAACAGTGCTTCATTATCTGTTTCTTATCTTCTGTGACTTTATCAGTTGGATGAGCGAAATAAGGTGGTGAGAAGCCAACTCTTCTCCCCTCTCCAAGCAATGTAAAATGGACAATAAAATAAAACAGACGCCCTACTGCAACCCATCTCACATCCTGGTCTTACCCCACCATATGACCAACTGCCATCTTGCATCAGCAAAAAGATATTATAATAGTCTCCCCAGGCAGACCTTGGCTTAATTCCTGTTTCCTCCTCTCTTAGAGACCATGGTATGGTAAGGTGAAAGGAGCTCTGGACTAGGCTGTGAGGTATAGTGGAGTATAGTGGAGATAGGGCTGACCCTGGAGGCAAGGAGACCTAAATTTGAACCTGACCTTGGACACTTAAGTTGTGTGACCCTGGGCAAGTCATTTAATCTCATTTGATTCCATTTTCCCATCAGTAAAATGGGGATAGTAAGAGTACCTTCCTCCCAGAGATAATATTTGATAAGTTTTTAGCACAGGTTCTGGCACAGAGTAAGTGCTATGTAAAAATGCTATCATTACTATCACCATCATCATCATCAACATCATTGTAAGTTGGGAGACCTGGGTTTTGATGATCAGCTTCCTTTGTGACCTAGGTAAAATCACTTCCCTTTCTCCCCCCTCCCATCAGTCATCATTTATAAAATGGGGATAATAATACTTGTACCTTATCCCTCATAGAGCAGTTGTGAGGAAATGTTTTGTTTTGTGTTGGAGGGAACAAGGCAAGGCAATTAGGGTTAAGTGACTTGCCCAAGGTCACATAGATAGTAAGTGTCAAGTTTCTGGGGCTGGATTTGAATTCATGTCCTCTTGACCTGAAGGAGCCTCAAGACAGCTGCTTTGATCATTCACTGTGCCACCTAACTGCCCCTGTGAGGAAATATTTTCCACAAATTTGATCTTTGCTACCTCTGTGATCTTGGCAAGTCACTGAGCCTCCTTGGCCCTCAGTTTCTTCATCTATAAAATGAGAATCTTGGACAAGATGACCTCTCAGTTCTCTTATAATTTTGAGTCTATGGTTCTATGGAAAAAATATGAACTCTTGTTATCAGAAGTAGAGGCAGTCTGCTGTGGTGGACAGAAGGCTGATCTTAGTGTCATTTTAAAAAATGGGTTTGATTCCTGCCTCTGATATACACTAGCTGTGTGACCAGGAGTAAGTCACTCACCTTCTCAATGCCCTTCCAGGCAAGTATCTAAGACTTTGAGTTACAGAGGAGCCCCAAATCGATCTCTATGGAGGAAGATGCCATTGCAGAAGCTCTTATACCATTGAAATCACAGGTGTGGATCTCCCTCCCCCATCCACTCAACAATAATTAGAAGAACCAAGGAGGGAATGGAAGGAAAGGCAGGGATATAGGAGATATTAGAGTTAACAATAGGCTACTTAAGATGTGATAGCTTATTGAATATGGGGAAATGAGTGGTAGTAATGAGACTCAGGTTCCATGTTGGAATAACTGGGAGGAAGATGATGAGATAATGGGGCAGCTTTGCTCAGAATGGCTGAGACTCAAAACAGAGAACCAAGGAACATTTTTCAAATGTTTTGTTGATATCAGTCAGGAGAGACAGTTTTGGGACAAAGAGAACAGGACTGGTATTAGACACATTATATTGGGGAGGCATTGTTATATAGTAGGAGAATCAGCTTCTGAATCAGGATGGGTTTAAAGTCTGGCCTATGACCCATTCAGACTATGTGACTGTAATGAGAATGGGAATTTGAAGATCTTCCCTTCCCCTTAATAGACCTAGGGGGGAGTTTGAAGACCTCCCCTGCTTTGAAATTAAACTCTGCCCCTCCCCCAATAGACCAAATATATGGAGCCTGTAGTGGGAGGAGTTTACTGAAGGGAAGCAGAGCCCACAGGAAGCTGGTCAGAGCTAGCAAGATGATGGGGGAGAGAGGACATCAGGCAAGAAGTCAGATAGGCTTATGATATTGATATTGTATTGGTTTGTGAGAAGGCTGAAAGATGCTGTGGCTCTCAGTGTTATTATGATTTCTTAATGTCTTTGGTACTATGATGGAATCAGCTTACTTGTTTTGGGATTCAGTTCTCTGGTGTCTAAATAAATGCTCTAGTTCTGTCCTCTATATGGAGAGTTTGGTATATTTTTCAATCGAGCACCATGTGATATTTATAGTTACGGTCTTTATTGTGATCATGGGTGCTATAAATATTGCATTGGTGCTACAGTGACACGGGACGAATTACTTAACTCATTAAGAATAAAAGTTGTAGAGTTTCTAGAAGCTTATCTAAATTGAAAGAGGGAGTTTCCTCACAGCAGGATCCATAAACCCATGAAATCAAATTTGAAAAGTTTAAAGGAGCAGGGGGATATGTAAATCAAAACACCCAGTTAGCAGTTAGAGATGGGGTTCAGAGGATCAGAGATTTAGACCTGGAAGGAGCCTCAGAAGCTATCTAGCATTTTACAGATAGAGAGGTTGAGAATCTTGCCCAAATGTTGGGCAAGGGACTTGCCCAAGGTCACACAGATAGTAATCTATGGTAGTAAAAATTTGGATGCTGGAAGAAAATACCAGATTTCATCTGCCTCAATAAATTAATTGAAATCATAGAAGTGGATGATACAACAAATGAGAGAGTCTAGAGAAAGATGAGAAGGGGGCAGATTCAAGAGATACTCACCCTCAAGGGGTAGAAGTAGGAAGAGAAATCATACATGATGATGGCAGAGATGTACATGAAAACATTGTCACAGAAGTCAAAGAAGAAGAGGTCATACAAAAGGAATCAACACAGACCCCTGGAATGTCAGAACTGGAAGAGACCTTTGACATGGTCTAGTTGATTTTTTTTCACAGATGAGGAAGCCAGATTTCTGAGGTCCAAGGTCACACAGCTTCTGGAAGGCCTAGGACTCAAACCCAGATCTCCATACTCCCAATTCAAGGCTTATTCTTCCATACCAGGACTGGTAAAGTTCTCAAGATGGTATAGCCTTCTGCTCTATGAGTAAGACTTATATTTATGTCTCTGGGATGGCAATCGAGACTAAGGGTCTCCTGAGGCTGTAGGATCACAGAATTTAAAATTGGAAAGGATCATACTGGTCACATTACAATTAGTCAATATGTGAAAAATCTATGATCTCACAGTTATGGGAATGACCCACATGGCAGCCCCTTGATACCAGCCTTTGACCTTTACCTCCACACTTGCAATTGCCAATGGTTCCATTGGCCTTCCTAGAATTTTCCATAGCTCCAAGTCCAGCACTCCATCTAGTCCTATCCCTTGATTTTGGATATGAGAAAACCCAAGACTACACAGGTAATAAGTGGAAGAGCTGGGCTTCAAACCAAAGTCTGGAGCCTGAGATAGAAACCAGTATGGAGCAGTGAAAAGTTCTCTAAACTTGAAGCCACATGACCTCAATTTAAATCCTGGCTCTAATTATTACCTATGTGACCCTAGTTGAATCATTTAACTTCTGTGAGCCTCAGTTTCCCCATCTGTAAAATGAGGAAATTGGACTAAATTACTTTTAAGGTACTTTCTAACTCTAAAATTCTATGATCCCATGCTTCCAAACCCAAAACTCTTTAACTTACTATCCATGGTACTTAGGGCCAGCTGCTTAACCTCCCTGAACCTCAGTTTCCCAATCTGTAAAATGAGGGAATTCAGACTAGAAGACCTCTGACTTCCTTTGTAGCTCTAGAACAATCATCCATTCCATCATGCTCCCAAGAAGCTGGAACAGGTACCTCTGGCCAGCACCAATAGAACACTATGGGGCACACAGGGAGAATGCCATCTCTGGGCCACTGGGTCCATCTGTTGCTCTTTTGTTCACCAAAATAAGCTTAATTATTGGCTTGTTCAGCTAAAAACAGGCATCTAGAAGCAGGAAGAGAGATGGGGGATGGGGGTAAAGGAAGAGAAGTAGAATTGAAATTCCATCAGGCTGCTCCTGGAACCAGCTCCCCAGAGCCCCTGTGCCTTTGTTCTGTTTAATCAATATGTAATTAAAGTTAAATCCCAGCTTAAGAATTTCCAGTGTGGAAAAGAACAGCCTTTCAGAAGGAATGGGACAAGCAAGAGAGCCCTGGGTACATATGCTATTAGCCCCCTGTGGCTTTGACTGCCAGACCAGCCTGGTACCCTCTGAATTTGGCCCCAGTGTTCTATGTGGGCCTGGAAGCTTTCTGGACTCCCCCACCACAGTCCAGACAGCAAGAGGGACAGACCTTTCCAGGGTATGAGAGCCTGGGAGAGGAGAGGAAAGAAGAAGGAGAGAAGAGGGGAAGAGAGGAGGAGGGGAAGGAGAGGAGAGGGGAAGGGAATGGAGGGGAGGAGAATGGAGGAAAGGACAGGGGAGGAGAGGAGAGGGAAGAAGAGCAGAGGAGAGTAAGGGATGGGGAGATAAGAAAAGAGAAAAGGAGAAGGTTGGGGAGGAAAAGGGATAGAAGAGAGAAACTGAGAAGGGAATGAAGAGAGAGAAAAGGAAAAAAGAAGTGGAAAAGGATTAAATTAAAGAAGAAAAAGGAGAAAGGAAAGCATAAAAGAAGATGAAGAAGAAGAGAGATGAGAGATGAGCAAAAGAAGAAAAGAGGAAGAAACAGAGAGAATGAAGAAATCAGAGAAGGAAGGAGAAAAGGGAGGGGAGGAAAAGAGAGAATAGGAAGAAAAGCTAGAGTAGAGATAAGGAGAAAGGGGAAAGACAAAAGAAAGGAAGAGAGAAATAAAAGCAGGAAAGAATGGACAAGGAAAAAAGGAAAAGGAAGGAAATGAGGGAAAAATTAGAGGAGAAAAAAGAAGAGACAGGGTAGCAAGAGGGGAGAAGTAAAAAAAAAAGTAGGAGAGAAAAGAGGCAGAGAAAGAAAAGAATGAGGAATGAGGGAGCAGAGGATAGGTGAAAAAACAACATTCTGACCTAGGACCAGAGAGACAAGACAGAGAAAATCCTTAGGGATCAATGGAAGGTAGGGTTTGACTGTTTAGACAGGAGCTCTCCACCTGTTCAATATCCCTGGGTCAGGCCCCTGGAAAGGCCAATAATCAGAAAATTTTAGTCATCAAAAGAAACCCAGTTTGCAACTCACATACTATCCCTACCAAGTATGTGCTTCATTTTACAGATGGGGAAACCAAGGCCCAGCAAAGGTAAGCGTCTTGCCCAAGGTCTCATGAGGAGGAAGTCGCCGAGTTGGGACTGAAACCTACTTTCCAGCAGCTCCTGGTCTTGTGCTTTTCTCTCTCTACCCTGATGCCTCTCATTAATCTACCAATTAATCAGTCAAGGCTCAGTTTAAGTGCATCTCCTACGAAAAGATTTCCCTGACCCTTCCAGTTGTTAGTACTTGTCCCCCAATTACTTTGTATCTCATTTGTCTTTGCTTATCTGACACTACCTGGGAGCTTTGGGTCATTTACAATCCCCTGGTCCTCGCCTTTCTCATCTGCTAAATGAGGAGTTGTACTAGATGCCAAACGGCTCTATATCTACATCTATGCATATGTTACACCCCCTCTCCCCCCCCAGAACATAAGTTCCTTGAGGGCAGGTACTATTCTATTTTGTCTCTGTATCCCCAATACTTTAGCACAGTAACCATAACAGGTACACAATTGCTTGTTGAATTGAGTTGAATCAGTCAACAAGCTATTAAACTCTCTTACTCTTGTGTCCCTTTCCCTCCCTTCCTTTTCTTTCTCCTCCCTCCTCCTTTCTCTTCCTCCTTTTCTCTCTCCTCTCCTCTGTTTCCCCCCCTCTCTTCTTTCCCTTGGTTCCCTCCCCTCCCCTCCCCTCTCCCATCTTTTTGGCCAGCCGTGTGTTTCACCACACTGTGGGGAAATCAAATGGCACAGCTCTTGCCCTCAGAAAGTTTCCAGTCTTGGTGAGGAGACAAGGCTCCCCACATAGGGCATCTAATGAGGTGAGGGGTGCCTATGTAAGAGTGACTCTGGAAGCTGAATAGTGCCAGCAAACTTTGGCTCATAGTACAGCTTGCCTGCTGTTAGCCGTGGTTCTGAAGACTCAAAAAGGCTCTTTCTCCCCTTTACCTATCCCCTCCCTCCAATTTCTACTTAAAGCCACCCCTCTTTCCAGAAGGATGTACTTGATACACCAGGAATCCAAGGACCTGGGATCAGAGCCCAGCTTGGTTACTTACTATTTGTGTGACCTTGAACAAATCACCTTTTTCAAAGCCTCAGTCTCCTCCTCTGTAAAATGGGGGTTGGACAGTATGACCTCTTAGATCTCTTCCAGTTCTGAGTCTGTGATCCCTTAATCTTAGTGACCTTCTCTGGCTTCTTGTGATATCTGTATTTTAACAGAGGTAGTGTGGCAGCATGATTGGAATGCCTGGACAGTGAGCTTTGAACTCCATCTCCGATACTTAACTAGCTAGTCAGGCAACGAGTGCTAATCAAGTTCTTATTATAGCCTAGGCACTGGGGGATAAAGACAAAGGGGGACAAAGACAAAAACAGCCACTTCCTCAAGGAACTTGCATCCTAATGTGGAGATGAATGTAAATAAGTAGATTTTTCAGTTGTGTCAGACTCTCCAAGACTCCATGTGGGGTTTTCTTGACCATTAGAGTGGTTTGCCTTTTCCTTCCCCAGAATCATTTTACAGATGAGGAAACTGAAGCAAACTGAGTTAAGTGACTTGGCCAGGATCACACAGCCAATGTCTGACATACGAGAAATAAAGAGTCAATAGGAGTTAATCTCACAAATGCTGAAACATTAGCAGCAAAAGGACCATTAGAAGGTGGATTTAAGTAAAACCTTGAATATTGTGAGAAAAACTAAGGTGTGAAGGTGAAGGGGCAACATTCAGGCTGGGGAACAGCCAGAGCAGAAGTACAGAAATGCAAGGTGAAGTATTGTGTGGCAGAAACAGCAAATAGGCCAGTGCCACTAAATTGTAGGTTTCAAAGAGGGAAATGAATTAATAAGTGGGAAAGCATTTATTAAGCACTTACTATGTGCTAAGTGCTGAGGTTACAAGTTGAGGAGAAGAATTGGTCCCTGTTCTCTCTTTCTGATGAGGGAGACACAGATAAGGGATTTTTCAGCTGCAAGTCAGATGGAAAGATCTCAGGGTATAGTGACAAAGCCAATGGTAATTCTTAATTTTTAATGCCATTTCCACTGGTAAAGTCATACCCATATTTGATATTTAACCATTTGGCTACACTTAGGACTTTGGGGGCAACACCTTTTTCTGGGTGTCCTTATGGCTGCCAATGGGAAAGGGGCACAATGCCTACAGAAGCAGTGTCCAAGTCTCATCTCCACAGGAGCTGATTCCCTAGATGGCTCTATCAGGCTTTATGGGATGGCCAAGTACTCTACCTCCTCCTAAGACAGTCCCTAGGGGAGATTTCCCTGTGGAATGAGGATTGTGTGTTGGTATGTGGGTAGTGAATAGTGAAGGATCATTCCACTGGTTGTGTAGAGAAATAAGTTTATCTCCCTTCGCCAAACATACCATCACAATCACAGAGTTAGAAGGGACTGCAAAAAACATCAAATTCAACCCATACCCAAAGAAAAATCCCTTCAATAATATCCTTACTAGGTGGTCACCCAGCTTCTTCTTACACACCACCAGTGGCAAGGGGTTCACTACTTCCACACTACTGATTCCTACCTAGCTCCTTTGCTCTTCCAGCTCTGGTCTGGAGGGTAGGTGGAAGGAACTGTCCTTGCTATAGGGCCAGAAGACAGTGGTTATCTCCAAGAGAGGGCTCTCTAGATCCCTCTTCCCACCTCCCAGAGGTGAGCCCTCCAGAAAGTTCTAGGACAGATGTTGTGTTTCCACAATGCCCCACATAGCCTCTGGAGCCCAGAAGGATGTCTGAAACATATGCTCTCAGCCCCCCTTCGCCTGACATACCGCAATGTATTAGACAGCTGATCGGAGC
This sequence comes from Pseudocheirus occidentalis, assembly GCA_028646575.1. NCBI lineage: Eukaryota > Metazoa > Chordata > Mammalia > Diprotodontia > Pseudocheiridae > Pseudocheirus > Pseudocheirus occidentalis. Next base: position 3,414 of record JAQQSW010017333.1, on the reverse strand, counting down.
CATTCTTCATCGTAAATGCCACTCCTTGCACTATATCTCAATCAGGGAGAAAAATGGAAAGCAGTTTTAATAAGGACCAGCACAGCAGGCCTAGAACATCACCCAGGCTGATGCAGAGGAAGGTTGCATCCCCACCACCTTTGGGAAATCCCATTACTGCTTTCAGCTGGGGCCATATTTTCCAAAGAAATTGGCAACTTGCAGACAGAGAAGATGCGCTCTAACAGCACATTCCATAAATCTCTCACTTAGACTGGGGAGTGGGCTATCTCCTAAGCCAGCTCCCTGCTGCCACCCCTAGAGAAGAGAGCCATCTGGGCCTCCTGTCTGCCCAGGGACAGAGAATCTTAGTATCCTAACACAGGAATCACAAAACGAGAGTTGGAGGTGCCTCAGAGGGTAACTCGTTCCTTTCCATTTGTGTGTGTTGACATTCTCATCAATGTGTCTCCCACACCCCTGATAAGTGCTCGTCCAAGCTCTGACTAGAGATTTTTAGTGAGAGAGAACCCACTGCCTACCCAGGCAGCTCATTTCACTTTGAGACGGGAATTATTCCTGGGGCAGCTAGGTGGTACAGTGAATAGAGCACCAGCCCTGGAGTCAGGAGGACCTGAGTTCAAATCCAGCCTCAAACACTTGACACTTACTAGCCATGTGACCGTGAGCAAGTCAATTAACCCCCAATTCCCTCACCAAAAAGAGAGACAGGAATTGTTTCCTAGCTGTGTGACCCTGAGCAAATCACTTTACCCTGTTTGCCTCAGTTTCCTCATCTGTAAAATGAGCTGGAGAAGGAAATTACAAACTCCTCTAGTATCTATGCTGAGAAAACTCCAAATGGGGTCAGGAGTCAGTCAGGACTGAAACAACTGAACCACATTTGTTTGACTGGGATTTGCCTCCCTGCAACAAGTACCCACTGCTCCTGGTTCTGCCTTCTAAGGCCAAACAGAAAAAACATCTAATCCTTCTTCCATATGACAATTCATCAAAAACTCAAAGGAAGTTACGAGCCTGCCCTCCCCCCCACCTTGACCTTTTCTACTGCAGACTAAGCATTCCATGGTTCCTTTAACTACTTCTTCTATAGCAAGACTTCAAGGTCCTTTAACTACTTCTTCTATAGCAAGACTTCAAGGTCCTTTACCATTCTGGTCCTCCCTTCTAGACAGTCTCCAGCTTCCTTCCTGAGAAGTGGTGCCTGGGTCAAGACACAGCACTTTAGAAGGTATATGACAAGGACCAAGGACAGCAGCATTCTCCCTTCCTCTTCTGATTCATCTACTATGACATCAGCTTCTTTGGCTGTTGACTCTATTGAGTTTACCATCCACTGAAATCCCCCAGAGTGGTTGAATGGAGAATGGATGTCTATTAATCTTTGCTGTACCCACCCCCAACACACACACACCCTCTCTGTCTCTCTGTCTCTCTTTCTCTCTCTCTCTCTGTCTCTCTCTTGCTCGCTCTCGCTCTCTCGCTCTCGCTCTCGCTCTCTCGCTCTCACTCTCACTCTCTTGCTCTGTACAAGGGCTGATGGACTCAGTGGGAATTGAATAGTAAAAGAGACTTCTTAGCCATCACATAGACATTTCCTTTAAGAACCCATTTCTCATATTTAGATATTTCTGACTCATTGAGATATGGAAAGAGAGTTAGGAGAACTGAAAAGGAAATAAATATCTGGCTATGAATCCAGCCTCCTCTTCTTGCTGCCTGAGGGACTTAAGACAAGTCAATTTATCTCTTTCAGTCCCTTAGCTTAGAATAATATCTTAGAATCTTATTAGAGATAAAAATAGGCTAGACCTTTGATTTCACTGGCATAGGGAACTCCATGTGAGGTAATGGCTTCTGCCCATAGTTAGCACCTGCTCTGCAATTTATAATCTTAAAGAGTTGTCTGGAATACTGTGAAATTAAATGATTTGCTTTGGATCACACAGCAAGTATATGCCAAAAGCAGGATTTGAACCCAGGTCTTCCTGGCTGTGAGATCAGCTCTCTATTCAGTACCCTATGACACTACTCAAGTTAAAAATTACTGTTTCTTCTTTTAAGTCTTTATACATGGACTCTCTTGAGTCTTTTCAATTATTAAAAATTTATTTTACATGGAGTAAAAAAAATAGCTGTCCTATACCTGATTTACATTGTATATATCTTTTTTACTTTTTACTTCCCTTTTTACTTTTTACTTCCCCATATTGGAAGACTCTAGACATGTCAAAACTTAGCCTTATGGGTAGAAGCAGCAGCGTCCCACAGCTCCCACGCAGCCACCCTAAACACCCATAAACATATGATGCTGGACAAATTCTAGGACTCTCAAACTCAAAAAATACAGAAAACACATCTCTTGTGGAAGGCAGCTCAGCAGCAGGGGATCATCGGGCAGGACACAAGTAGAGGGGGGCGCAGCTTGAAACTGACCACGGCCAGGCCCCAGGGTGGTAGGAAGGAGCCAAGCTGAGCTGCAGCCAGTCTACAAGAGAGAAGAGCTACAGCCTCCAGCACCTCCACATCTACCAAGGTGTGAAAAATAGGGATTAAAGAAAGGTGTGAAAAAAAGGGATTACAGAAAGGCAGCTGGCAGAAGGGGCTCATTCCAGACCAGGAGCTGAGACTAGCCCAGCCTGAAACCGCCATGTGGCCAGGCTCTGGGGCAGCCTGGAGAAGCTGAGCCTCCCAAGCCACAGCATGAGTCTACTTCAGAGAAGGTCTAAAACACCTGGAGCAATCTGCATAAGCCAGGATTAAAGGTCGGTGAAAGTGAGTGAAGATTTCAAGCTAAATTTGGGGGAAGAAAATCAGTTCAGCCCATCTACCCCCAGGGCAAGGAAGTAGTGGGGGAAGGGCAGAAACTGATAGATCCCCTGGCCTGTGGACTCAGCAGAGGGGATGAATCAATTGATCAGGGCCAAGTGCTCTTGCGTTGAGCGGCCTGGATCTGGATCGTGGTCTTGGGTGGTGGTCCTGGGGTGCGCTTTCAGAAAGCCAAAGCTGGGGGGACTTGAAGCACCCCCCCAATAGCTCCATTAGCTGGGGAAACCCCAGCAATTTGGAACAGAGCTTTCCCCCCTGGTAGCAGAGTTTCACAGAGCTAAACAAAAAAACCAACCAATTAATTGACTGGCCAACATGAGGAAAAGGAAGCAAAATAAGAACAGCAATAAAACTCTAGAATCCTTTTTAGTGGACAAAAAGGATAAAAGCATGGAATGGGAGGAAGACAACCCAGTCAGAACTCCCACACCAAATGCTTCCAAGACACTTGAAGAATGCCTAGAAGCTATACATCAACTGAAAAAGGACTTTGAAAACTAAATAAGAGAAGCGGAGGAAAAATTGGGAAGAGAAATGAGAACGATGCAAGAAAATCATGAAAAGAGAGTCAACAACCTGACTGAA
>JAQQSW010017332.1:0-11484 GCA_028646575.1 Pseudocheirus occidentalis | reverse complement strand
ATTGGCCAGTTTATTAATTGCTCGGTTTTTTTTTTTTAGCTCTGTTGAACTCTGCTTCCTGGAGGGGAAAAGCTCTGTCCCAAATTGCTGGGGCCTTCACAGCTGCCGGAGCTATTAGTGGGGTGCTTCAGCCCCCCCCCCAGTTTTGGCTCACTGAGAGCACACCCCAGGACCACCACTCAAGACCACGATCGAGATCCAGGCCACTCAACGCAAGAGCCCTTGGCCCTGATCAATCACCTCAGCCCCCCTGCTATCTGCAGGTCGAGGGCTCTGAAACAGCCCAGTGGAGGCCACTGCTGCTCTCAGCCGTTCCTGCTGCTACAATCACCTCCGCTGCTTCTTTGCCCTGGGAGCAGTTTGGTCGTACCCACTCTTCCCCAAATTTAGCAAAATCCACTGACCTTTCTCTTAGCCTTTTTTTTTTCTTCTGGCCTGATAAATGTGGTAACTGTGCCTCCAGTGCAGGCGATCTGCTCTCCTATAGATTGGGCGCTGCCTGATGCCCTGGGGCCTGGCCGGACCAGGGTTTCTGCCACGGCTCCCAGACTGCTGCAAAAAATCCCACCTGTTGAGCTGCCTGTAGCAACAGATGTGTTTTCTGTCTTTTGGAGAGTTTTGGAGCTTGAAAATCTGATTTAGAGTCCCATTTCATGAGTTTTTAAAGTGTTTGTGTGGGAGCTGCTGTGCTTTGCTGCCTCTATGCCACCATCTTGGCTCTGCCCCTCCTTAGTCCTTGTTTCTTATGGCTTGATAATTCTGGAAACTCCCACAGTTGCCAGTGCTCCACTCTCCTGAGGGCTCCAACTGTGGCTTGTCCTAGCTATTTCAAGCTGGGCTGGGCTGGGCTTGGCTGGGCTTGGCTCCCAGTACTGCAATGAGGCCTTCCTGCCAAGCTGCCTTCAGCTGGAGATGTGTTTTTCTGATTTTTGTAAGTTTTGGAGACCTAAAATTTGTTTAGAGTCATATTTTATGGGTATTTGAGGTGGCTATGTGGGAGCTACAGAACCTTGTTGCTTCTATGCCTCCATCTTGGCTCTGCCCCCCACAACTGGGAATTAAGATATACAGGCACTGGGATAGGGAGATCCATCATGCCCTACTGGAAAGTCAGAGGGGTGATGGGGGAAGACATAAGAGAAAGCAGATTGGAGGAGGGGTTATACAGTGGGATGGCTGTTTTGGGGTGGTGGGTAGGGGAAAGATGGGGAGAAAATTTGTAACTCAAAATTTCATGGAAATGAATGATGTAAGCAATAAAAACATAAAATAAAAAAATTTAAAAAGATATATGTATGTATATACATATAAATTTATACATGTATTATTATTTTAAAAATTTCTTCATTGATAACTTTTTTTACATGAATAATGAATGAAAAACCATGTAGTAAGATGTTTTATGTACCAAGTACTATGCTGAGCATTAAGAACATTGTTATTTTTTGTCCTTCTTTCTTTTTTTTTAACTTTTTTTTTCTTTTTGTAGGGCATTTGTGGTGGTGACTTGCTCAAAGTCACATAGCTAGTAAGTGTGTCAAGCATCTGAGGCCCGATTTGAACTCAGGTCCTCCTGACTCCAGGGCCAGTGCTTATATTCACTGCACCACCTAGCTGCCCCTGTCCTTCTTTCTTAAAGAACACCATGGCATCAGGAAGGTGATGCCATGTCTTGCAATTGAATTGGATTTAAGTGAGGGAGGTCTGTGCAAAGTCACCAGCCTCACTTTCTCCTCTGGAGTCACCTGGGTCCAGTGGCAAGATATGAGCTTGAGTAGTGTGAGGTACCCCACCAATTCCAGTTGGGCAATACAGCTCCTTCCCTCTCCTCCCCTCCCCTGCCTTACCCTTCTCTCCTCTCCTCCTTCGTCTCCCTCTGTCCACACATAATATCATAACCTTAGTTGCACGTTCTCTGCCCAAAGGAATGTAAATTGAGAATGTGAATACCAAAGCAAAGATAGCCCTTATATTCTAGGAAACTTCATCAAAAAGGGGGAGACAACATATAAAGGGGGGTTATGGAAGAGTGAGATTCTTTCTTAGGAAAAGTTGCAATCTTGGCAAGTAGGGACAAAGAGTAGAGAATGACAGCCTTCTTTCAGTAACAATAGCAAAGTTAATTTGATCAAGTTAATTTGATCATGGTTCCAGATTGGGGAGGTGAGGGGAGGGGGATAGTTGAACACTCTGTGTGAAGAAAGGTGTTGTGATATGGATTTCACGAATTCCAAGAAAGAGTGCAAAGACATATTAGCCTGAAGTAATAAAAGTAGACAAGCTTTATTGGCCAGAGTAGTCACAATTGGGCTGGGTGAGATCCTGGTGAAAGCCTTTGCTGCTACTGGATGGGGGCACAGGGTGGAGATGAGCTGCTCTGAAGAGTTCAGCCCTCATATTTATAGCATCATTTAACTGGGTTGCCACTTGGTTTAACTAGGACATGGTTACCTGCTAACCCCTGCCTGTTAATCACAGACACTTTGTGCTTTAATGGATCCAGACATGGCATAACCTCTTCCACTGCTGTGACCAGCCAGGAGTCCCTACAAAAGTGTACCCTGTGGCAAGGCTGCTAGACGTGAAGAAATGACGAGAGAATAGAGAAGCATGGCCTAGGGTTAAAAGGCAACCTGAGAGAGGCAGTTGCCAACATGGGGTGGAAGATTGCAACAGGGCAGATGTTTCAGCAAAGCTAGAAGGAGATAGCCAGAGAATAGAGAATGACTTTCATTTCCTGACACATCCCTACCCCCTCCACTCAGTCCCCCACTCATGGGCCCATCCTTTATAACAGAGAATGAAAAAAATAGGAAGGAAAAAACCAGTCTTGCAGAAATAACCAATACATCCATCAAATAAGACAGTATATGCAGCGTTCCACATACATAGTCCCCCATCTCTGCAAAGACGGGAGGGGTGGATATATTATTTTTCAAATGGACAAAGATGCTGTTGTGATTAATAAAAGATGAATTCATCTCAAAAGATTACTGAATTTGTAGTAGCTCTTTGTCATCATGTATTAGGAAGGTGTTGTAGATAAAGATCTGTCCTCAATTCAAGAAGACTTTTGAAATTTGTGTTGATTCAGTCCAAGTGACCCCATTGTTTTTATTCCTGCTCGGCTTCCCAGTATGCATCAACCAGTCTATTGGGAGAGGCATCAAACAGAGGTGGTATGTACCTTGATCCCATCCCCATGTCCTTTGTGCTATCTGCTAGTCAGCACATAAGCCCCATCCCCCTTATCTCTAATGTTATTTCCCTGGAGAAAGAAATGGCAAACCACTCTAGTAGCTTTGCCAAGAAAATCCCAAATGGGGTCAGGAAGAGTTGGAAATGACTGAAAAACCACTGAAAATAACTAAGCAGGACTGCCAGGGTTTTGCTCCTGGAGGGCTAAGCTTAATAAGGACTGACCAAAGGCTTGCGTAGAATCTGGGCCAGGTTTTCTGCATCCCACTAGTTCACACTCTACAGAACACTATGGGATTAACAGCCCTTAAAGTCCTTCAACATCATAGAAACAACTGTGCTTAGCACTTAGGTAGCAAAACTAATTAGTTTTCTTTGGAAGCTAGCCTCCTCTCTCCACCAACCATGGTGGCTGTGCATAGATAAATCAGTTCTCTTTGTCCCATCCTGCTCCCCTCCCTTCTAGGCATTTAAGATTTTCTGTTTTCTCCCCAATAAGGAATTGCCCTGGGTTTTCTTCTGAACCACACCATTGTCCCCAGGATCATGGCTTCAGAATTGGAAGGGGCTCAGAGATCCTCCACTTCAAATCCTCTTTTTTTCAGTGGAAGAAATGGAGGGAGAGAGAAATTAATGACTTGTCCGTGGTCACATAGCTAGCAAGGGACAAAAGTAGATTTTGAAGTTAAGGCTTCTGACTACAAACCCAATTGTCTTTCCCGTTATATCACACTGACTCAGTAGAATCGGTTTTGAAGAGTGGGTTTGTGGGCCCATTTTATGTTGCTTTACCCAGGTGGGTTTTGTGTGTCCTTAGGCTTAAAATTGACTAGTTTTGGTTCCAGTATTGTGATAGATTTCTTTACAGAAGGTTAAGAGGTGATTAAGCAAGTCTGGAATACATCCTGGGAGAGTATGCTAATGATGGTGTCAGCTCATTTTTTATTATTTCCACCAGAAACAAAATTAGAAGAGAAGAGATGCAGGCTAATGATTATATATATTCTGAAATGGAGGGAGGTTTTGAAATCTTTTTAGGGATGAGATTCAGGAAAGAAGACATTGCATTATTTTGTGTGCCTTCGTCACTCAATAAATTAGTCCACAAACACGCAAGGTCTTCCCATTTTCACTGAGAATGACACCAATCCAGGTACAACAAGACTTTGTACGTTCAACTTTTTTTCAGTTGTATCCAACACTTTGTGACCCTATTTGGGGTTTTCTGTACAAAGATACTAGAGTGGTTTGCCCAGCTCATTTTACCAGGGAGGAACTGAGGCAAACAGGATTAAGTGACTTACCCACGATCACAAAGATAATGAGTATCTGAGGCCACATTTGAACTCAGGTCCTCCAGAGTCCAGGGCCAGCACTCTATCCACTGCAGCATCTAGCTGCCCACCCCATCTTCTATCACAATAGTTAGCATTTTATGTAGCTGATGCTAGGTTTGCAAAACACTTTAGAAGTATTTCATTTGGTCCTCCCGACAACAATGGGAGGTAGGTACCATCATCATCATCATCATTATTAATAGCTAATGTTTATATAGTGCTTATTGTCTCCATTTTACAGATGAAGAAACTGAGGCAGGCAGAGATTAAGTAATTTGCCCAAGGTCACAAAGCTAGTAAGTGTCTAAGGTCACAGTCGAACTCAGGTCTTCCTAACTCTAGATTGAATGGTCTATCTACCTAGCTGTCCATCTCCAACTTATTTAAAGAAAACTTGTTGTCTTCTCCTCCTGTCCTCTAACCTTCTCTTAGGATTTCCTTTTCCCTCTTCCCTTCACTATATGTCACTGGTCCATCAGCTTCATTCTTCTCTCAAGGCAAGCAACCAATAATTATACATTCTGGGTCCGTGAGGATAGAAATTAAATAAATTTCATGTATCTAAATTTGGCTATACATATAGTGTATCCCCTTCATCTAACTCTGATTCAGCATTCCTCCAAACACCAGCCCTGGTCTGCCCCTAGCAATACAGTCTAACTCCCATGAAAACTCTGAGGCTAGGTTGGGACTATTGCCTGTGTAATATATAAGTTCACTGGTCTGTGAGGGGGTTAAAGAAGGATCAGGGGTGAGAAGCAAGGAACTATCATGAACAGGCTGATCATTTCAGATTGTGTATGAGAACTGTGGTTCAATCTGGCTACTCTCAGAAATAATAGAGCTGAAGAAAAAAAAATTAATGCTATTAGTCTTATCTTCTGAATTTCCAGGTATGATTATCTAGGGATCCAGATTTATGATTTTCCCCTACCTATCCCTATCTAATATCTAACACTAAACATCACTTCCTGGAGAGGTAGTGAGTTCCCCATCACTGAAAGTCTTCAAAATATTTGACTGAATGAACATTTCCCAGGAATGTTGTAGAGAGGGTTGCTGAAGCACAATTGAACTCATTAGTGCTAAAAACCCTTCTGACAATGAGATTTGGTTGATTCTGCCACTCAGGTCCCTCAGTCTCTCTGCAGAATGGCAATACATTTTTATCTTGAAATGCACAAGGGGTAAAGGGATGGAAAGGAAAATTTTGAGTGCCTCTGGGTGGGGCTGCACATGACAATTGTATGAGTTATCCACGTGGAGATCACTAGAAGCAAGAGGAGCTTTCAGACTTTCCTCTTGGATCTACTGTTTCAGGCCAGCATTGCAGGGGCCAATTTGTCAGGCAGTCTTTCTCTCTTATTCCCCCCTTCCCCTCCATGCATCTTTTCCTCTCCCCACTTCCTCTCTCTCTTCCTTTGTCTCTGTTTCTCTTTTTCTCTTTCTTTCTCTTCCCCTTCATTTATCTCTCCCTTTTCTCTCTGTCTCTCCCTCCTCTCTTTCTCTTTCTCTTTCTCTTATACACACACACACACACACACACACACACACACACACACACACAATGGCAGCAGTAGGAGCTGCTCTAAAGAGCCCATGAATATAGAGGAGTGTTTCAGCCTGCCAGCTGGCTCCTTTCAGGAACGGAGAAGCATTAAGTGAGAATTTCTCTCCACACTGAGAGCAACCCCCACCCCCACCCCCAGACTGTGAAAACCCACATGTTCCCCTAAGGCAGCCAAAATGGAGCATTAGGCTCCCAGGCAGTATGACTGAATAAGTAGTTTCTATATCTGGGACCATAGGAAAAAAAAATTTCTTTGATAGGCTCACAGAAGCTCATGGGCTGATGAAGGTTAAGGCCAAGAAGATGACTATTAGGCAAACCCTGACAAGCCCCCAGCTGTCTGAACTCCATGAATGCCCCTGGAGCCAAGACCCAGGTCTTTTAATAGTTTGTTTGGGGATCCTGCATGGTTTTTTTTAAGTTTCCTGTGCCTCAATTTCCTCATCTTTAAAATGAGAGGGTCAGATCAGATGGCTTGTAAGGTGTCTCTTGGCTCCAAACCTGTGGTTCTATGGTACTATGATCCTAATGATTCAGAAGGTTATTGTGAGATTCAAAGGAAAAAGAAATATGAACTTTTTGGTTGAAATAACTAGAAGGTGCTATACCAGTATAAGTTATAATTAAAGATGAGACACGGGCCCTGTCCTTAGGTAATTGCCAGTCTAATGGATGAGGCAGAATATTTACACAGGGACATCCAATTTAATTGAATTAAATAAACACTTACTCAGTTTTGCTGTGTTCAGAGCACTGTTCCAGGGACAGGAGAAGGCATAAAATTTAAATAAGAAAAAGTCCTAGTCCTCAGATAACTTATGGTCCAACAAACAATATCAGTCTAATTATAGCACAGATAATTAATCCTTGGGTATACATAACCAGCTAGAGCAGCTAGATGGCACAGTGGATAGAGCACCTGGCCTGAAGTCAGGAAGAACTGAGTTTAAATCGGGTCTCAGATACTTACTGCGTGACCCTAGGCAAGTCACTTAACCCTGTTTGCCTAAGTTTCGTCATTTGTAAAATGAACTGGAGAAGGAAATGGAAAACCATTCCCAGTATCTTTGCTAAGAAAACCCCAAATGGGGTCACAAAGTGTCAGACAAGACTTAAAAATGACTAAACAACAATATACAACCAATTCCTCACTCTCAGAAAAATTAGAATCTAGCTAACTATATATATATATACATATATATATATATATAATTATAGTATAGATAATTAATTCTTGGGTATATACAACCAATTTGTATCTGTCTATATCATACTCTTTAATGAACTTGCAATTTCTCAAGTGATCCTAGAGGGAAATTCTTTTTTCCCCCACTTAATGATATTTTTTTTTTCCAGTTACGTGTAAAGATAGTTTTCAGCATTCACTTTTATAAGATTCTGAGTTCCAAATTTTCTCCTCCTCTTCTCCCCTTCCCAAACATCAAACAATCTGATATAGACTATACATGTGCAATCATATTCACCATATTTCCACATTAGCCATGTTGTGAAAGAAGAATCAGAACAAAAGGGAAAAAGCATGAAAAAGAAAAAAACAAAGCAAAGTGAAAACAGTATGTTTTGATCTGCATTCAGATGCCATGGTTCTTTCTCTAGTTGTGGATAACATTTTCCAACATGAGTCTTTTGGAATTGTCTTGGATCATTGTATTGCTGAAAAGAGCTAAGTCTATCTTAATTGACCACATGATGTTGCTATTACTGTGTACAGTGTTCTCCTGATTCTGCTAATTCAACTTTGCATCAGTTCATGTAAGTCTTTCCATGCTTTTCTGGAGTCCATCTGCTCATCATTTCTTATAGCACAATAGTATTCCATTACATTCACGTACCACAACCCCAACTAATGGGCATCCCCTCAGTTTCCATTTCTTTGCCACCACAAAAAGAGATGCTATAAATATTTTTGTACATGTGGGTCCTTTCCCCCTTTTTTATGATCTCTTTGGGATATGGATCTAGGAGTAGCATTGCTGGATCAAATCGTGTGCAGTTTTATAGTCCTTTGTGTGCAATTCCAAATTGTTCTCCAGAATCCTTGGATCAGTTTATAATTCCATCAACACTGCATTAGTGTTCCAGTTTTCCCACATCTTCTCCAACATTTATCATTTTCCTTTTCTGTCATAGTAGTTAATCTCTTAGATCTGATATGGTACCTCATAGTTGTTTTAATTTGCATTTCTCTAATTAATAGTGATTTATAGCATTTTAATGTGACTATAGATAGTTTTAATTTCTTCATCTGAAAACTGCCTAGTCACATCCTTTGACCATTTATCATTTGGGTAATAACTTGTATTCTTATAGATTGGGCTCAGTTCTCTATATGTTTGAGAAATAATTCCTTTATCAGAAACGCTGGTTGTACAAATTGTTTCCCAGCTTTCTCCTTTCCTTATAATCTTGGTTGCATTGGCTTTGTTTGTGCAAAACTTTTAAATTTAATGTGGTAGATTATCCATTTTGCATTTTATAATGTTCTTTACCTCTTATTTTTGTCATAAATTCTTCCCTTCTCCATAGATCTGACAGGTAAACTATTCTTTGCTCTCCTTATTTACTTATGGTATCACCCTTTATGTCTAGATCATGTACCTATTTTGACCTTATTTTGTTATACAGTGAGGGAAATTCTTTCTGTGGTGATTCCACTACCCCCTGCATTGTGCCTCATCATCTCCAATCCAGATATATATTTCTTCTGCTTTAAAACTTGTCCCATTTTTTACCTGTAGTTCAGATTCCTTTTTTTAGCATTCAAGGTCACAATGTGATGAATCTCAACTGTTCAACTCAGTTTTTTTTAAACTGTAAAAACCTCACAGGTTCCTTGCAAAGATCACATGAGACATTTGTAAAGCAATTCGTATAATGTTTGTCACATAGTAGGTGATTAATAAATGCATGTACCCTTCCCCATTCCTCTTTCCCTGTTTTCCCCATTCAATAATAATCTCTTCCCTCAGTCCTCACATGACTTTGTAACTCTTTAATCCATTTGTTATTTAAAATTACATGTTATAATTTTGTATAAACACTTGCTTAGCACAGTGCCTGGCACATGCTAAGTACTATGTAAATGTTTATCATCATCATCATCATCATCATCATTAGATAATAATTGTAATGGCAGCTGGGTAGTGCAGTGGATAGAACACTGGGCTTGGAATCAGGAAGACTTCATGAATTGAAATCCAGCCTCAGAATTTACTAACCATGTGATCTTGGACAAATGACTTAACCCTATCTGCCTCAGTTTCCTCGTCTATAAAATTAGCTGGAGGAGGAAATGACAAACCACTCCAGTATATCTGCCAAGAAAACCCCAAATGGGATCATGGAGAGTTGGACACGACTGAAAAACAACTTAACAACCGCAATTGTAAAGTACTTATTAGTGTAGTGCCTGGCACATAGTACGCGCTGTAGAAATGTCGCTGCTGTTGGAATTGTTATTAGTATTTATTGTCACTTTATGTACTCTTGACGGCTTCTGCCCCAGTAATAATAATAGCCAAAATAATAATAATAATCTACTTCTTTAGGGCTTTAAGATCCAGATTTGAATCTTAGCTAAATCATTTACTATCTGTGACCCTGGGAAAGTCATCTTCACCTGCAAAATGAAAATAATAATCACATTAACATGACCCACCTCCCAAAGTCAGGAGGAAAGTTCTTTATAAGCTCTAAAGCTCTAGATAGAGAGAAAGAGAATGTAAGCTCCTTGAGGGTAAGAACTGTTTGATTTTTGTCATATCTCTGAGCTTAGTGTAATGCCTGGAACAAAATACGTGTTTAATAATTGTTTATTGATATGAAAATTTTAAGTTATTATTGTTGTAATGGGAGTTTCCTCAGAGGATGTGCAGAGAATCCTAATGTGTTTTCAACTGATCACAGGTTCATGACTCAGTTCTGTCCGGGTTGGCACTTTGAGATGAGGAAGTCTGATATTTTCTGCCATGTATGGTTCAGGGATAAAGGACTTACATTTTGAATGGCCAAGGAACCCCCTTATTGCAGTCCTTCAATTGAGATTCGATTGAGTCTGTAGACTCAACAGATCTTTAAAAATGAAGTGACTCCCTCTGCCTTACTCTTTTCCTTCAGTTCTCCCATGGTGGTAACTTTCTTTCAGTAGATTTCCTATGAGGGGTAGAAGAAAAGGTTATGCAGCTTCCTTGAGCACATGGCAGTTAAATTTCATGTGCTGCCTAGACAATCCTGATCCTGGGTTTTGGCTTATCATCTTCTGTATTTGTTCTTTCTTGGTAAATGACTATCAATACCAAGAAAGATGAATCTGGACTTGAAGGTGATTTTGTGTTAGAGGTTTGTAGGTCATGGTGGCAAAGGGAATTCCTACATTGAAGGGAACGGATACCATTAGCAGGGGAAGGAGCTCAATACCTGCTCTGACTTGCCAGAAAACATAGACTTTGAGGGAGACAGTACAGTCCTGAGGTGAAATGTAAAATTCCTAATTAATGGTCCTAGAGACAGCTTCATAATGGCTTTAAGTATCAACCTTTTGACAGAGTATAAAAGTAATTAGTATTGCCAGCTTTTACCATTTACTTCTGTTAAATGTGCTTGTGAGTGTTTCATGTTCAACATTTGTGTGTGTGTGTATGTGTGTGTAGCAGCAAGCACCCTAGCATACCCAGGATGACTTCTAGCACAGGTCCTTAGATTTGCTTTTCTAAAGGAAAACAACTCAAAATGGATTAACAATCTTACTTTAATCAATCATATATCATTTACCTAGTTCAGGGGAAAAAGTCAACACCCTGAACTTCAGAGAATATAAACAGAATACAAACAGAAGTTTCAAGTAGACAGAGAAACAGACTAGCAGACAAGGCTTCCAGCCATCTGACCATTACATCCATATCTAGTTAGTTACCAGAGAGGAAAGCACCAACATTTAGGTTTTCAAAGCCAGAGGGCTCAATGGCTGCCCAGAGTCTCATCTGGCCAAATCCTGTAGCTCTTCCCAAAGTAAGCCCCAAAGCAAAACCTCACATCAGGGTTTATATAGCCTTCTCCTGGGTCAGAGAATGTCACAACCCTCTTGACCCACAGCCCAATCACAAAGTAACAAGGTCTGGGCATTCCTGAAAAACAGCCTCTCTCCACAGGGAAGGTTCTCAGAATCACTTAAGCCAACTTCAGATTCCCATTCCCATAACAGTGTGTAAATAAATATCAGCCCCATATCTGATTTATATTGTACACTAAGAATATTTCTACACTTTGTTTTTTTGGTGAGATCCTTGACATGAACCAAAACCTAAACTAAGTAATTTTGTTACGAATAATACTTTAATATTATGAGCTATAAATAATAAG
>JAQQSW010017331.1:0-11484 GCA_028646575.1 Pseudocheirus occidentalis | reverse complement strand
TCCTTCCTTCCTCCCTTCCTTCCTTCCTTCCTTCCTTCCTTCTTTCCTTCCTCTCTTTCTCTCCTGCTTCCCTGATGTCTGGTCTTTTAGAGGTTAAAGTCAGTTGAGTCCTGTGCTGTCAAAGCTCTTATGTGAAAAAAATAACACAATCTCATTTCTTTGATTCACGAGTTGCAATTGCGTCCTCTTAGATCTTTTGTGATTTAAGTGCCATTTTAATAACTGAATTTTGGACATACAATATACTAATGATTGTGAACATTAACATAGCACCTATTCTGTTCTAAGCATTGCTCTAAGCACTTTACAATTATTATCTCATGCCATCCTCACAACAGCCTTTGCCCTCAGTCCCTTGCCCAGGGTCACACAGCTGGTAAGCATCTGAAGACAGATTAATTCTCAGGTCTTCCTGGGTTTGGTCCCAGTGTTCTGTCCATGGTAGCACCTAAATGTTTGGTTTATTGTCTTAAATGCTAAGTTTCCTCACTTTTCTATAATGTACCATGCTCAACCAGAGGAAAATCATGCTGGGTAGCATTTCCGTGGTCATTCAAGGTCAGCCACCAGTGTCTTATGGTTCTCTTACATATGGATGGCATGTAAGAACTGAAAAGCATCTAAGGTGCCGCTCCAGGGCTGCTGCTTTATGTGGGCTCTCTTTTTGCCATGTAGAGTTTTTCTGTCTCATTTAGTGCTCTCAAGCATTTAGTTGTCACTTTTTGCTAACTCCACTTATCTACATGTAACAGTCCTTCTCCAAACTTCTAATTGTCTCCTAATTCACTAAAGGCTTGGAAACCAAATAATTGAATTTATTAGAATTGTGAGTAGAACAAAAATCAATAGATCTCAAGTGAGGGCCTAAAGGGACCTCCTCTGTCTAAAATGCCTGTGTCTTAAGAGTATTGCCTTTTAAAATCTATTTGCCCATCCATTTTTTTCTTTGTTCTTCATGCACCAATATTTTTCTGTTGGGAGGAATGTTTTTGGATGGTTCTGGAGTGAAAAGAGAGATGACTTCAGAGACACAAAGCTGGAGTTCAATTGCCACTTCTGATCTGGATTGGTTTTTGTGACCCTGGGCAAATCACCTTATCCCAAACAACTCTCTAGATCAGCTATTCTCAGCCTGTGGGTTATGTTCAATTTGTAACAATGAAAATACATACTGCATATTAGATATTTACATTACAATTCATAACAGTAGCAAAATTGCAGTTATGAAGTAGCAACGAAAATAATTTTATGGCTGGGGGTCACCACAACATGAGGAACTGTTTTAAAGGGTTGCAGCATTAGGAAGGTTGAGAACCACTGCCCTAGATTATTAATTGTACTGAACAAATGAATGGATGGATGGTTGGATGGATGAGTGAATGAATGAGTGAATGAATGAATGAAAAACCATGTAGTAGGGCTTCCTATGTACCAAACATTGTGCTACGTGCTAAGGATTCCAAGAGAAAATTAAAACAGTTTCCACTTTCATTCTGATGAAGTCATTCCCTAGGAGATCCCGTTCTGACGGCATCATTTTGGCATATCAGCTTAAAGGGCACATTGTGAGGCTTCTTCTTTAATGGTGTTTCTACTGGGAAAATGATTTGACTTTCTGGAGTTGGACGATTTGACAGTGACAGGAACTTTGGCAGCAAGGATTTTCCTTTCTAGGTCTCTACTAGTTATGGCTATAGTCCCCATAAGAGCAGTGCATGCTGAGGCTACATTTCCACAGGGGTGACTTCTAGGATGGTGGATTGGTGCACTGGGCTGAAAACATTGTTATTCCTGATACTCTTGGTTTCAGGGATCTGGGGTATCTTTATTAAAGTCTAAAAGGTTAAGTTTAGAGTCAAGTTGATAAAAGTCATTTGAGTTGCTTGGCACACATTGCCTCTTGTCTCTCCACCAGTCTGGTATGGGTGGTATTTGGTTGATCATTGGTGGAGATGACTGAATTCTTCTTTATAACATCTCTATCTCTTGGGGGATGACTTTGAGGTTTCTGCTGGAATCAGGACAATTATTTTAGGGGGATACTGCCACTCCCAAGGTCCTTGTGCTCATTTTCCTTCCATTGGGGTGTTAGCAGTCACTCCTTATGATGATGATGGCTATGGACTCCCTCTCAATCTTTCCCCTTAATAATAGCCATAGGGGTGCATTGGAAAGAACTCTCCTCTCTCTCTGTCTCTCTCTCTCTGTCTCTCTGTCTCTCTGTCTCTCTCTCTCTCTCTGTCTCTCTCTCTCTCTCTCTCTTTCTCTCTGTCTCTGTCTCTGTCTCTCTCTGTCTCTGTCTCTCTCTCTCTCTCTCTGTCTCTCAACATGCATCTATAATTTTATTATCATCTATGACTATAATCCTTTATCTCTATGCTGGAATATTCACATGTGTGTTCTGGCATGTTAAAATACTTTCCATTTCATTAGTTTGGTCCTCTCCCAAAGGATGTGGTTTAAATGACTTTCATCTTAGTAAACAGTTTCAGTGACAAGAAATAAAATCTAATAAATATAAACTGCTTGTCACTTGGTGGCTGGCCTTCTGATAAATAACATTTGCCAAATGCTTTGCAGACCTTACCCTTCCATATAAATGCTTGCTCTCCTCCTCACCATTTTGATGGTTGACCTTAACATACTTCATCATTATATGGCAATCTGTTGACAGGTAGATATTCATAGTTAGCCCACTTTTTGTACATACACATACATCCACACCAAAGATCATAGATACTGAGCAAGAAGAGACCTGAGAAGATAGAAAAATGGAGTTATATCTAATTGTCATTAAGTCCAGCATCTTCATGTTACAGTTTGGGAAACTGAGGAACAAGGAAGTAAAGTCATGTGCTTGTAGTCCCAGAGGAAGTAAGAGTCAGAGCCAGGTTTTCAAATATGGTTTGAAGACTCAAAGTCTCCAAATATCTCAGGCTGTTTCCCATCTGTAAATAGGGCTGTATGGAAGTGAAATTTAATATTACTGTGACTATCATTGGCTAAATGGTAGCCAGAAGCATCATCTACTAAACAAGGTCTCTCAGTCCTTCCCTGGCAATCCTTCTGCTTCCTCCTGATATTTCTGAATGCCTCAGGGCAGAGGAGACCAGGTACATTGGCCACAACTCAGGACTACTCCTCTCTTCCATCGCAACAGGGGATTAGATGGATGACTTGAATTAAATGTGAGGAGGAAGGCTGACCCAACAGGTCAATTACCTTTTTTTGGCTGAGGACAATCTCAGAAGGTTGCTAATTCAAAATGAATAGTTCAGCAGTGACTTGCATCACTTGCTGGATTCCACAACCGCTAGTTGAAAACCAAGTGTTTACATCAGCCCTACTCCTTGAGTGATGGATGATTCAAGCTCCAGGAGGTTTGAGTGGGGTTTGTTGGGGCCAACTGCCTCCTTTTGCTTCTTTATGAATAAAATAAACAGAAAAATCCCCTAATGGCCAAGAACAGATCCATCCTTAGCATATCTCCTCCTCACACTGGCATACACAAAGACCCTGTTAGTTCCAGGTTCTCTGTAGTGCACGGTATGTTGTCAGTTCTCGATGAAAATGAAACAATAATAGCAAATTGGGGATCCACAGGGAAGGCACATGGTAGGATAATCTGGCCTCTTCTGAATGGCCATCCATAAGTTTGGCTTCCTTTCATCTCACTCAATTGTGTAACCGAATGCTTGAAGTACCCCAGGAAGTCACTTTATCCTTCTTCTGTAGGGCTTTTGTGAATGTTTATTTGAAGGCTTTTTTTATATTGCCTCTGTCACAAGAGCAGCTATGCATTAGTCAAGGTAGTATGGGGAAAGGGCTGCCATGAAAGCCAGCCTCAGATCTCCCAGGGGACAGTTTGGTAGCAACAGAGCCTAGGAATAGCTAGAACTATTTTCTATCCAACATCAATGGAGGGAGCAAGGGATAGGTCATAGATGTTTCTGTCCTCTTAGATGCTACTCCACTCTGTCAGTATTATGTTCCTATGCCATTTTAGGCACTGTGCTAAGTGATGGACATACAAAGATAGTCAAAGGACCAGTACTCTGTTCCAGACTTTCATCACCTTTCACGTGTACCATAGCTTCCTAACTGGTCTACATGCTCCCAGGCTCTCCCCTATATAATGTACCCTCTACATAACTGCCAGAATAGTATTACTGAGACAGAGATCTTATCACAGCACTTCTATGCTCAAAAATTATCCTTGGCATACAATCCAGAGCCCTTGACTTGGCATTTGAAGTCTTCCAAATTCTGTCTCAAACCTGGCTTTCTAGACTTTTTTCTTATTACTTCAGTTCATGCATTCCACTACCAAGGCAAAATGACCTGAATATTAATTCTCATACATAATATTTTATTTTCAGCATTTTTACCTTTGCATGGAATGCATTCTCATATCATCAAACAACCAATATTTCTTAAGTACCAACTATGTGTTAGATCCTGTGCTAAGCCCTGGGACTCCAGAAAGAGGCCAAAGACAGTTCCTGCCCTCAAAGAGCTTGGAATCTAATGGGGGGGAGGCCAATCACAACATCTCTGCCTCTCATAATCTGTGATTTTCTCTAGGGCTCATCTTATGTTCCTCTCCTCCCTGGCTATCAGTGTTCTCTCTCCTCAAGAGATCATATTTTCTTACAGGATTGTGACTTCAGAACACAGTGTAGAGAAATGTTTCATGCATCAGCTTCCTGGTTGTGATTTTGCCTAAGGATACTGCATCACTAAATACTTCATCCATATAGAAGCATGTTTAATTTTATTATATGAATACAGAATCATAAGGCCCAACAGACACCTTAGCTGTCTGCATGAGTTGTGACAGCCCAAATGCCCTCATTTCTCCTGACAAGGCTTATATTTAAAATGCACAGGCCCAATCCATCCCTGGCACCCATCTGAATGCTTTCCATCTGGGTGGATATAGCTAAGCCTGAGATCTGTAGACAGTTACAGCATCCAAAGACCGTTAGTCACTTCTGCACCATGCTTGGGTTTCAAAGCTTCTTTGGTGGATATTCTTTTAGCTTGTTGGGCCAAATAATGGTTTTATTCAGTTTATTCAACTCAACCATAATTGATTTAATTACTTTCAAGTAACTGACATTGTCCTAGGGATAGAAGAACCAAAGCAAAATGATCTTTGCCTTTAAGGACTTGGCATCAAAGTTGGAGAGGATGTCAGGTTCCCAACACATGAAGAGATGAGTATACGCACATATACATATCTCCATATCTATATGATACACAGTATGATACAACATGATTCTCACAGCAGATGATGAATAACAGTCTAGGAGATAAGAGAAGATGTTGAAGGAGACAACAGGAGAGTTTAGCCTTATGGGGGCTAACAGGAAAGGAAATACCCATCTAGCCAGTGCTTCCTGTGAGCAAGGTACTATGCTAAGTCCTTTGGACAAATATGATCTCATTTAACCCTCACAACAACTTCGGGAAGCAGATGCTGCTATTATCCACATTTTATGGTGACGAAGACAAAGGTGAAAAGATTTGCCCAGAGTCATGCTGTTAGTAAGGGACTGATGTCAAACTTGAACTCAGGTCTTCCTGATTCCTGGCCCAAGGCTCTACACCCTGAACCACTGCCTGCCTTCAACCATAAGAAGCTGAAAGCAAAGATAAGAAATGGGGTTAAGAAATGATACCATTCCAGGACAGAAGGACAAAGGAACAAGTACAGATTGTGGGGATGTGGGAAGGTGAACGTTGTGTTAAAAATTCTATATGATTTTGAACTCGGAGGTGGCCTGGTATTGGAGCACACTCAACTTTTTTTTAATTTCAGTATTCAAAGTTAGCTAGAATTTTAGACACAGAACCTTCTGTCACCAATGGGACATTGTCATGTCATCCATAGGGGAGCACAGTTAGGCCCAGAGAAATGAGAGCATTTTCTAATAATGAGGAATGAGTGGAGGCAACATAGCAGATTTCACTCTCACCATACCAATGAGACAAGAAGCTTAGGGATGAGATAATATCTAGACTTTAGGTTTATTAGTCTTGTCATACATGAGTCTATGGGGCTGGAGCTGTGCCAATCAGCAACCTAGTCAGGAGGACTATTTAGGAAAGTCACTTTAGCAGCTGATTGGATAATTGGAGTGGAGAGAAGCTTGAGGTAGGTAGCCTAACTCTTGCAATATTCCAGGGTGGGGATGGCAAAAGCTTTAATTAGAGTATTGGAAAGAAGGTGACATGTTGTCAAGAATATAGCTGTAAAAGCCCTACTATGTTAGTTGGATTCCTTTGGCAGAATTATGGATGTAAATGGATGGGAGCTGTACAAGACAGACAGGCAGAGATCAGTTACACTCTACGCTGTCAAAAAGAAGGTTCCCATCCTATGATCCATAGGAATGTTGAAATAGGATGTCTCCTCACATAGAATGTGGTATCTAGACCTCCCTCCCCTCTGGATAGAAGATTTCATCTTGGTATATTTCTGAGAGAGGCAGTGGATCAAATGCTGATCTTGGAATCAGGGAGAGCTGGGTGCAAGCCTAGTCATTCCCACTTGCTGGCTGTGTGGCCATGGGCAAGACATTTCATCTATCTGTGCCTCTGGTGATAAGTTTAAATGTGATGAGAAGAAAAGCCATTCCCACTTGACACACATAGTTAGAAATGTGGGCCTTAATCTAATTCAGCTAGCGTGTCCTCAGTTATGTGCAAGGTACTGTGTCAGACCCCAAAAGCACCTACAAGTAGGTTATATGCTGCTCAAAGGAGAACACTTTTCCTTGACCAGTTTAGACCCCACTAACTCCATATATTTGGAGTTTCTGCTTGTACCATGATAGATATATGGGACTGGTTAGATGTTAGCAACACAGGATACTTCTCTTTCTTACCTTTTTCTGGGGATAAAACAGTATCTTAGAAAATATTTATTATCTTATTGGAACGAACCCTAGATTTGAGTTCCATCTTGGTCCTGCCAGTACTTAGTGTGTGGAATGGAACAAGACACTTGGCTTCTCTTGTGTTCTGTTCTCCAAACTGTAAAATGAGAAGATTGGCCTAGGCCATTTTTAAGGTCCTTCAGCTTCCCAAACCAACAATCTATGTTGTGATTGTCTCTTTAACTTGGACTATAGTGAAAACCTCTGTGCATGTAGTAGTTATTAAGATTTCTGAAATTTTCCAATTGTTTCTTTCTGGGTGGTGGGGCCCATGGAATTCTATCCTTAAAAATAAAAGAGCCAGGTAGGAAATAAACAGCTGCATCACCATCATTGGTACCATTGAATTGTATAAGAGCGTCATTTCTGTGACAACTAGGCTATCTGTGAGATGTCATATGTAATTGGCACAATTTCAGATGGATTGGGAAGGGACTGGTTTGAAAGCAAGTCTAGAGAACCAAGAAAACTTGGTGACTAGAATTTCTCCTCATTTCTTTTTACTTTCACCCTTTCCCTGCTGTTGCATAAGTTTTCTTGTCTGCCCTACCAACCATTCAGAATCCAGAGATTAACTTTAGCCTAAATCCAGCCAGACAATTCTTATCATTTCAATGTAGTCTACAGGATGCATTCTTTAGAAGATGACTTCTAGATCTCATTTATTTTGTCCCCATCTGTATTTTCTTGGTCTCTGGAAAATGACCCAATGCTGCCATTTTCACTATGTGTATGGTGGTGATTTCAAGATGAGTTTACTTCTAATTAAAAGGTTGTTAAAAGATATTGTTCATGGCTTAGGGATTTCTCTGGAAATTGCCAAGTCCTAAATAGCTTCCTTTGCTACTGCTTTTCTACGTACAGCTGGGTGAAAAAAATCAAGTGCAGAGGGAATTCTATTTTATTCATCATTCATTTTGACTTGTTTCAGCAGATGTTTCCTGAGAACTGTTGTAACCTGCTTAACTTGTCTTTGTATAATAGGAAGCAGATAGCCTCAATTAACAGTCTGATTAGTAAGTTCTTTAATGAGTTTCAATAGTTTTCTTCATTATTGCTGATACAGTACACTCAGTCCTGGAATCTGGGATTTGAACATTATTAGTACAAAAAACTCCAAGCTTTACAGAATTGCTTAGCCACGGCATATTTGTGGTTTATTGGTTGCTTCCTCTCTTGTGTGCATAAGGAAATACTTACCACATAAGTCACTGAGGTCACATGAATTATGGATTCCTGGGTTTGTAGAAGTTGCAAATTGCATCGACAAGTATATGGTAAGTGCCTATGACATTCCAAGCCCTTTTCTGGCACAAGGAACACAAAGATCAACAACAACGACAACAACAACAACGACAACAACAATGCCTTGCTCTCCATAAGCTCTTGTTCAATCATCAGAGGTTGAGAACATGGATGCAAGTAAATGCAACACATACATAATGTAAGTAAAAGAAAAAGGCAATGAGTCGTGATGGACCAAGAGCTGGTATTAGAAGCAGGAAGTCACCTGGGCCCACATTCCTTCTTGGCTGATTGTTGGCTGCCTGAGCTTGGCAACATCTCTGAAGTTCTCCCCGCTCTTGGCTAGTGTTGTCAAGCTCTAACTGAAACAAGTCCCTGTCACTTTGTGTAGTGTGTGTATGTGTGTATGTGTGTGTATGTGTGTATGTGTGTATTTGTGTATGTGTGCATGTGTCTATGTGTGTATATATGTGCATGTGTGTATATATGTATATATGTGTATGTGTGTATGTGCATGTATATCTATGTGTGTATGTGTGTATGTGTGCATGTGTGTGTGTGTGTGTTTCGCCCCTCCCCTTTAGGTTCTTGTCTTCTTTGACAACATGACTAAATATGGTAATGTGTTTTGCATGATTGAACATGTACAAGTTATATAAACTTGCTTACTGTCTCAGGGAAAGGGGAACTGAAGGAGAGAGAGAATATTTGGAATTCAATTTTTTAAAAATAAATGTCAGAAAAATGTTCTTAGAAGCAACCGGGGAAACATAAACCATTATTTGAAAAAAAAGAAACAGATCCTCTGGGTCAAATATTGACTTAGAAAACCATAAATTAACATTTTCTAAATTGCATTGCATTTTTTATTTTGTTAGATGTCTCTCAATTTACTTTTAATGTGTTTCACCCTACTGAAGAATTTCCCAGGACTTGCAGCCTAGGCTGTATGTTTGAGACCCAAGCTAGGCAATTCTCTATGACTACAATCACTCAGGCACTGATCATAGAGAAGATGATGACAGAGTCACAAAAGTTTTTCATCTGAAAATTCCCCATACCAATGATGCCATCAGTCATGTGTCTCTCACTAGCCTAAATACAAGACAATTCATTGGGCAGGGAATAGGAAGCCACTACCAGCAATGGCCTCACATAAAATGTGTCAAAGTGATGAGGATATGAAACGGCTGAGAAACAGACCATGCCAGAGCCCACTGAAGAACTATTTATGTCTTCTTGGTCAATGCTGAGTTCTAAGAACCAAATCACAGTGGATGCTGCCTTTCCTGGTTTGATGACAAATTCAAAGCACTTTTCCTCATCAATGAGTTAAACAAGGTTCTTTTTCGTCCTGTGAGTATGAAGGATATAAAAGTTTTATTTTTTTTCTCGGTGAAATAAATCAACCTTTGGAGTAAGCAACTGGTCCATTGGAACGTTAATTTCCCTAAATAGCTTTACTCCATAAGGTGAATTGTAAACAATTTCCACAGTTTTCATAGTAAACAATTTCCATTGTTTCCATAGTAAACAATTTCTTTTGTTTACTATTGACTACTAAGAAAATGGAGGCACATTTACTTTTACTTACTTTCTTGTGTTTCTCCAAACGGCAATTTTAAAATTCATGGGAACTCCTAAAGAGGGAAGGGTTATGAATCAGAGTGCTCTAGGGTGGTGAAATGGGATTACGGAAGCCATGGTCAAAACATCCTCCTAGATTTCATAACCTGCTTCTTTTTCTCAGAAAGTCATTTATTGTTACAGTTCCTATATACATGATCTAACTAAGAGGAACCCCAAAATTTAAATGGATCTTCCTTACTCCTGAAAGTTCTTTTTTTTACCCCATCTTCTTTTTGCAATATTTTATGGTAACATACGGAAGTCTGTGTCATGAAGCAAATGGCTTGTTAACCTGTTTTGTGGCAAGCACATTCATGCCCATGCAATGTTACACTTTTCCCAAACCCATGAATTATGAAAGAATGCTGAATGCTCTTGTTGATGGAAGGGTCCTTTGATTATCAAAATGAGTTGTGCCAAAGAAGCTAAACATCAATAGGAATTGAAGATGGTCATCCCGTCCAGTCAACATGCCACAGTGGAAAGCATTTCAGCTGATTTCAAGAGATGTTCTGTGTGTGGGGCAGGTAGGTAACACAGTGAATAAAACTCCAGCCCTGGAGTTAGGAGGACCTAAGTTCAAATCTAGCCTCAGACACTTGACACTAGCAATGTGATGTTGGGCCAGTCACTTAACCCCAATTGCCCTGCCCTCCAAAAAAGCCAGAAAAAAAAGATACCCTGTGGTTAATGTATTTGTTGATAGCAGTACAACAGTCAGGGCAGGACAACTGGGTCTTACCTCTGGACACTGACACATAAAAGGTGCCGAGAGCATTGATGAGATTCCTACCCTTTACCTCAACCATGGACCAGCTATGACTAAGGGGAACACACTTTTTTCCTCAGTGTCTCCCCCACCTCCAACTTCAATCTTCCCTCCACTTCTGCAAAACTTTCATACCTTCATGAATTTCAGTTTCCAGGAAGTATTTTCTCTGACACATGTCCAAATGCTAGGTGGAGCTGTTTCACTGAACTACCCAGAACCCCAGTTGCCTATTTAAGACTCTGATTAACTAATGTGCTTATACACAAATGTCAGCACTCTGAAACATTTTTTTTATCTTCATATATACAATCCTGGCATCCTTTCTTGTAATCCAAAGTTACTATTCCCATAGCTTCCCATGACCACCCATGTGAACCTGGGCTCTGACAGTGAGCTTTTCCCTTTCCCAGGCTCAGACCTATCTCATCACTTCACAGTCATGAGACTATCTCATCCTGGCCATGAGAAAGTGCTCTCTGCTCCCATCTGCATTTCTCTTCTAGATCTGATAACAATAATGAAATCAGTGCTACCATTCCTAGAGAGGATGAACAATGCATTTTCACCTAGTCTCTCTGATTTCCCTCTTCAATGATCCTCATTGGGAAGTACTCCCTTGTTTGTCCTCCTTTTCCTTTCAGAATATAAGCTCTATGAAGGCATAGGGTGTCTTTCTTGTTTATGGCAGTATCCCTATTGGTTGGTGCAATGTCCTGATGCATAGTAACTACTTATTTCATGCATTTTCATTTGTTCTTAGTCCACACCATTTAGGGTTCAAAAGGAACTTTAAGATCACTTAGACCCACCCCCTCTGTTATCTAGGTACAGATTGTAGTGACTGCCAGCAGGACTATGCCTCTTAAGTATTTACAAAATATTTTATAGCTATTT